>JASANE010020572.1:0-17173 GCA_030248225.1 Trileptium ribeirensis | reverse complement strand
TTGCTTAGCGGTTTCGATTGCTTATGCAGTTAAGATGTACAACGATCACAAAACTTGCATATTTTGCTTAACGGTTTACAAAGTTGGAAACCGTAGCTAAATGGTGTTCAGATTAATTCTTAACTGTACGGCTGAATATATCGTACATTAGGAAACGTTATAATTTATCTAGTATTGCACTTGCGCCGTTGTGTGGCCAGGTCGGGCCAGGAATCGTAGCACCAGCCACAACTTCGAAATGGTTAAGTGTATAGAGCAATGAAAGGTGCACCCAAATGATCTTTGATTTATTCACGAGGAAAATCCAATTCAAATACTCCTAATAAGTAAATATGGTACGGATCTTGCATAATTATAAATTTAGAGGTCGTAATATTGTTCTTATCTAAATATTATTGACTTAACCTGACCTATCTACAGTCTTCCGAAAAGTGCGCAGAACGTGTTCTTTACGGGGGAAATTTTCAAAGAGGTGGGGATAAAATTTTGTACTGTATGCTCAATAATGCTATGTTTTCAGGTACTTTTAACTGACGCACAAATATTTTCAGGCTATATAACAACATTCTAGCATTAGAAATAGAATTAAGATTTAAAAAAGATATCGTAGTATACCGAAAACATATATATAGAGACATTAATAAATCTTGGTTTAACATTTGGTTTACACCAAATGGGCGAAATAAGACGAAACGGGGAGGGTGTGGCTGGCGAGTTGACCATTTATAACCTGAAATAATTTCCATTTCTAGTATCTATAAACTGCTATAATTGGAGAAAAACCCCGGAATCCGGAACTCTCGAGTACAAGTCACGTTTACGCTAATCGCAAAGCAAGCGAACAAATAAATACGCATGCCGTCGTACAGCACACCGCAAATTTAGCTAAAACAACGCCATGCAACGACGCCATTGGCTGTTGCGGAACAACTGTAGGCGTTAAATGGATTAATCCTATTTATATTTCCAAACATTAGAAGTATTTTGACGCGCAGCACGTTATTCACGATTGAGTTTGGACTAGTTAAAATTATTTGACTGGCAGGAGCGTTGTCGAATGCTTCGGCTGTACCTCGTAGTAGAACTGGACTATTATAAAATGTTCATATTGTTTATGATATAGCGCACTCCTCTCACTGTTATTTTATTTGAACGGAGTAGACTGGCACGCTGAATTATTTACAAAAATAAATTTGAACGTACATGTCATGTGACACTGCTGTGTGTTATTAGTAAATTGGATCACGAATTTGGCAATTTATGGTGCAAAACTGCATTGACATTTTGAGGGAGCAAAGGGCATATTGTAGTCGTAGACGTTTCGATTTCTGTCTTCAGATTTTCCTGAAATTGTCGCTAGTATTGGTGTCTAATTCTGAATTTAGTCCATAGATTTTTATTTGCCTGTTTTGTGTCACTTTTAATTAGGCTGAACATAATGTGTTCAAGTTTAAAAGTGCAATGATACTGCGATCACAATAAAGTGTTTTACGTATCCGATCGCTGGAGCTTGTGATGCAATGATAAAATGGAAGAAAGTCGTGCAATCGTTTCTATGTACAATTACCTAATACTAGCGCCCGATGTGTGAGCAAAGTGTTTTATTATTATGTATTTATAAGTAAATTGTTAATTATGATAATTAATGTAAATGTCAATTATAAGTATTAATTATTATTAAACATGATGCAGCTCACCGTAAGCTCGATTGCATAAATTTTTGTCACCGTATTTATCTAAGCTAAACTCGCTCGGGAAAGATTTCTGTTGCTTTCTGAGAAGATCGATATAAATCGGTTTGTTTTAGTAGGAAAACTTGAAACTGATGAGGTATTATTTTAACTATTTTAGTGTGCACAACTTTTAGTGGTTTTCAATTCGTACGCCAACATTTTATAATGAAGTAAAAATTACTGCCATTTTTTCGGCGGTGCTATGGTAAATGCAAAATAATATTAAATAAGCTTTTCAAATTTTCGACATTATTTTGTAGTGTAATATTTTTATTAAAAATATTATAACCAAATTACCGTCTGTTTCGTTGTGTTCACCTTTGAATGAATTGATATTTATGAAGTTTAAGCAAAAAGTTTTTCTAAATTATGTAGTTATGATTTCGTGAAGTTTCGGTAAATGGTAGTTGTAACACAAAATGTTCGAATGTGTAGTGTGCTGGGTATACTGAGTAATATAAACAAGCATATTTTATTTTCTACAAAATGGAGTACCAAGGACTAGCTTTTATGGTAAGCATATTTAAAATTTTATACAGAATGTAAATACATAAAATGTTTGTAAGAAATACAAACTATGTCTAGTAAACTTAGAAAAAAGCTTAGTATATAAAATAAATTAGTCTATATATATTATATACGTTGCAAGAATGCTTTGTAGACTTGATGCAATTTGTGTTGACAATGAAATATTTAGATTTTTGTATAAGGCAATGGAAAGCAATTTCTAAGCTGATGTCAGAGTCATAAACTCAAGGAACACGATACTTTTGTTGTATGTAACAGTTGTTGATATCGAGAAGTTTTTTAATTCAGTAGGTAGAATGCGGATGACATGAGTGTAGAGCACAGAATAAATATTGATTGATTGTTTAAATCTTTTTTCGTATTTGAGTGTCACCTATCTTAACTTTACTGCATTTGTTCACAGCAATGCATAACAAATGGTATCACTGCGTTAGTACTGCTACTATCAGTATCGGAAACTGAATTATGATGTGAAGTTTTGCTGTTTTAAAACTTGTGCCTTTACCTATTTCGTGCATTTTGGTAAACTGTAAATATGTACATAATTGGTGGTTAACAACAATTATTTTAACAATTATTTTTGGAATGTTGTATATATACTAGTATATATCATATAGTTTTGGGAGGGAGTAACCGGAATTCCGGTTCCGGCGAAAATAATATTTTGGTTGCGGTTTCGGCAAAGGGCAAAAACCATACATGAACTGGAATTCCGGTTTAAAAATTTTGTTTGAAATTTTCCACATTTTTGCTTCATCTCTGATCCAAATATATGTAATATATATTATACAATGATCAAGCTCTAATACAACCAAGCAAAAGAAAATAGTAACTAAGCAACAATTTACCGTGTGAAACGTAAGTAGGACACATAATTCCAGTATGAATTTTTCATAATAACCTGCAAGAGTTTGTTAACAAATCAAAACCACGTCGATGCTTGTAGCAGCTATTTTACACATTCAGAAGTCTCCGGGTTACGTTCGAATTAAACCAGTCCAACTGTGTAACACAGTATGGGTAACGTAGAAGTACTTAGCGTATGCTTGGCTAATATAAATTGCGTCAAGCACCAGCCAGTGCGCTTGTAAACTTTGTAAATCAGGCGAAATTGAAGTAAAGTAACGTTATCTACAACGCAGCCAGAAACTGCTTTCTTGGCAATGCACTAGATTTATTGAAACTGTGCGATCAGTTTCACAGTGTGTCTCATTTATAGGATTCTGATTAGAAAGTTATCATCATTATAATCTAACTGACGGGCACTGTTTGTCCAACGCCAGCCTAAACGGTGTCTCTTACCACTGATCAGAAAATTACTTTTTATCTGTTAATTTTTCTTGGAATCATATAAAAAATAATGTCAAGTTTCCTACAGAACAACATGTAACAAACGTAGTAAAGAAAGGTGAATGGGGACAGAGCTAAAGTGTTTATTTTACGCTCCATGCGTTGTAAGCACATTCAATTTGACGTAGTATACGCAAGTGTGTATAGTGGAAGGCATTTTTTGCTCTGGGTGTCCAATAAAACGACATATTGATCGATAAATAAACATTATTAGCTTCCTCAGTTATTTTTAATGTTTAAATCTTTAATCTTAAAAAGTTATTTTTATGCATTTTAAATCGACTATACCTTATTTCCTCCTTCATCTGTTTTACTATATATAAATTTCGAAGACCAGCTTCTGGATCCGGTTTACATGGACGGTTCCGGTTGCTGGTTCCGGTTCCGGTTATCCCCTGATTTTCGGATATGTTTATATATAAATACTTGAAATTGGTTTTACCTTTTATGACAGGCTTTACTTGTTCAACATAGAGATTGGTAAGCTGTCTTGAAGCATTTAACGCAGTGTACACTTTTCACTCAATAAATTTCAGAACAACCTTGTAAATTGGCTACACATTAGCCTCACCCTTCGGGTTTCTGTGGAAGTCTCTGTACAACCTACTTATTGAAAGCCTTCGTAATTGTCATCATGATATTAATGGTTGTGAAGCATCGGTGGTTTCTTATTAATACGGTGTACCCATTTCGTTCAATTATTAGTCAACAACTATGTATCTGGTAACGCATCAACTTCACTAGAACAGTTGGATCTGTAGATTACCTTTTATGTGTTATCGAAAATTTTATTCTATCATAAATTGTCTTCATGGTTTTGCCTGTTCTTATGTACTGCCGGAAGGTTTCTGTGACTTGTTTGAAATGCTACCTGTTTGATATGTACATAGTTTGGTTTTGGGAAACCATTTGGAAGTTGGTTTTGAAATTAATATACGTTATAAGTGTTGCTTGAATTTGCAGTAGTGTTTTATAGGCTACGTTTAATAAATTACTATTTTTAATTCTTAATTCCCGAAAATGGCACGGTACATTGTTAAAAATGCATTTATTCGTTCATTTTGTACAACTATTTATGGATAAGACTTTAAAGCTAATGGTTTGCGAAGAATTTGTGTGTATCCCTTGAACAGCTGCTAATTTTTCGGCTGAACATATTTTGTTTTTTATCCGTAAAGGTGCGTTCTCGCATTCAAACTGTTTGCTCAAATTTTGACTATAATTTGTAGAAAGAAAACTTATAGCAAATACCGTGATGCTTCAAAAATTGAGCTAAAATTTTCAAAGAAACTTGCCTTCGACGATTGCTTAAAGGAATGTCCACGAAAGCTTTGAACAGTGTTCATACAGTCACGCTCAGAAATAAACGCAATTATTTTTCGAATCGCTCGCGAATGACATTGGACAGCTGTTAATTTTTCGCGAACGATTTCTGAAAAATTTGCTTTCTTTGTGTGTGACTGTATTCTCAATTTCACCAAAATGCAAAAAGATGCTTTCATATTATGATCATAATTCGAGCCGAAATTTTAATCAAATTTGAGCTAAATGTTGAACGTGTGAACGCCCCTTAATTGTCCTTTCCACGCAGACTATATATCTTTTTGTAAAAAAACTATATAGTTTATAGATTGACTCTAGCAAATATACTATGTGCTTTTCGATGGCTAAACCAGTCGCAAGTGGATCCCCACTACCGCTGTGTTGTTAGCACACTAAATTCAAGGAAAATACGCATTTTTTGTTGCACTAAACCCTAAGCTTTATAGAAAAAGAGGATAACCATTAATTATTTTGCCGCAAAGTTATGGTCCCCTAGTTGTGCGTTTTACTACTTTATATCCAAGTTGACGGGTGCAGCGTCGACGATCCAAACGAGACGAATTTTTATTCTTCTCTGAATTGTATGTTCTGAGGATTAATAAATTGACAATTTATTACGTAGCTAGGCATTAAGATTTGTATTTTTTTTTTGCTTTTTGCTATTTCAAGTATCATTAAAGTACACTTTTCACGGTAGTTGGGAATTCGCCGACCGGGGTGCTGAGTATAATGTGCCGTCAGGAAATGTTTCAAAGCTGCAGAAATCATTACATTCTGAAAGGTTTAAAATTAAAATATTGCGGAAAATTTTGTGAAAGTATATTCGTGCAATAATGATATGGATATTTAATAAATAAGATTGTTTCTGCGAAAACGTTACATAACAATAGAGCAATTTTTACTTTTATTCTCTTAAATGATGCTATATACCGATGTATATGCATACCTGTGATAACACTTATGTCATTTGTAATGAATCATCATTTGGGTTCATATGTGATGAACTATGAATTTGTATGAGTGGGCTCGTTTGTGTATGAACTAGTTACCTTTGTGGAACGATACCGCAACTGTAAATCTAACTGCGAAATAGAAGGACCAACCGTTGTGATGTGATATGTATACTTGGAACAGGTCAAGTTTGCGCCTTGAAATAATCCTTGTGTTTTGTCTCTATAAGGCCGAAAAGAACTTCTCAGAGTAAAAAAACGCACGCACAAACAGATATATATATACAGATTATATACGGCAAACTCGAGTTAATACAATAGTTTACAATGTGGGTTGTACACAGTTGTGGACAGTGGGCGTTAATTATTGAACAAATAAATGCTGTCGAGGTGTGGTTTATGAAAGTGTAAAGTATGTAACTATACCCAATTTAACTGAGTATCGAGCATGTATTCTTGAAACACAGATAATTATATTCTTATTAGGAGCTGCTTGCTCCTTTAGTGCACTAAATGTGAGAAAATACATAATTTAGTGTGCTGACACAGCGGTAGCGGGGATCCACTTGCGACTGGTTTAGCCATCGAAAAGCACATAGTATATTTGCGAGTCAATCTATAAACGATATAGTTTTTTTACAAAAAAAACAATAGTCTGCGTGGAAAGGACAATTAAGGGGCGTTCACACGTTCAACATTTAGCTCAAATTTGATTAAAATTTCGGCTCGAATTACGATCATAATATGAAAGCATCTTTTTGCATTTTGGTGAAATTGAGAATACAGTCACACACAAAGAAAGCAAATTTTTCAGAAATCGTTCGCGAAAAATTAACAGCTGTCCAATGTCATTCGCGGAGCGATTCGAAAAATAATTGCGTATATTTCTGAGCGTGACTGTATGAACACTGTTCAAAGCTTTCGTGGACATTCCTTTAAGCAATCGTCGAAGGGCAAGTTTCTTCGAAAATTTTAGCTCAATTTTTGAATATCATGGTATTCGCGATAAGTTTTCTTTTTACAAAATCAAAAGTCAAAAATTCGAGCAAACAGTTCAATGCCAGAAATGCACCTTTACGGATAAAAAACAAAAAGGATCGTTCAGCCGAAAAATTAGCAGCTGTTCAAGGGTCATTCACAAATTCTTCGCAAATAATTATCTTTAAGTTCTATTCATAAATAGCAGTACAAAATGAACGAATGAGTGCATTTTTAACAATATACCGTGTCATTTTCGGGAATTAAGAATTAAAAATTGTAATTTATTAAACGTAGCTATAAACACTACAACGAATTCAAGCAAAATTTATAACGTGAATAAAATCAAAAACCAACTTCCAAATGGTTTCCCAAACTATGTACATATTAAACAGCCAGTTCTAACAAAATCCAAATCACAGAAAGCTTCCGCCAGTACACAAGAACAGGCAAAACCATGAATGAAATTTATGATAGAATAAAGTTTTGATAACACATAAAGGTAATCTACAGATCCAACTGTTCTAGTGAAGTTGATGCGTTACCAGATACATAGTTGTTGACTAAATAATTGAACGAAAACGGACACTGTATTAACAAAGTAATAAACCAACCGATGTCTTTACCATTAATATCATGATGACAATTACGAAGGCTTTCAATAAGAAGGTTGTAGAGACTTCCACAGAAACCCGAAGGGTTAGCTATGTGTAGCCAATTTACAAGGTTGTTCTGAAATTTATTGAGTGAAAAGTGTAGACTCTGCGTTAAATGCTTCAAGACAGCTTACCAATCTCTATGTTGAGCAAAGCCTGTCATAAAAGGTAAAACCAATTTCAAGTATTGCTATATATAACATATCCGAAAATCAGGGGATAACCGCAACCGGAACCAGCAACCGGAACCGTCCATGTAAACCGGATCCAGAAGCTGGTCTTCGAAATTTATATATAGTAAAACAGATGAAGGAGGAAATAAGGTATAGTCGATTTAAAATGCATAAAAATAACTTTTTAAGATTAAAGATTTAAACATTAAAAATAACTGAGGAAGCTAATAATGTTTATTTATCGATCAATATGTCGTTTTATTGGACACCCAGAGCAAAAAATGCCTTCCACTATACACACTTGCGTATACTACGTCAAATTGAATGTGCTTACAACGCATGGAGCGTAAAATAAACACTTTAGCTCTGTCCCCATTCACCTTTCTTTACTACGTTTGTTACATGTTGTTCTGTAGGAAACTTGACATTATTTTTTATATGATTCCAAGAAAAATTAACAGATAAAAAGTAATTTTCTGATCAGTGGTAAGAGACACCGTTTAGGCTGGCGTTGGACAAACAGTGCCCGTCAGTTAGATTATAATGATGATAACTTTCTAATCAGAATCCTATAAATGAGACACACTGTGAAACTGATCGCACAGTTTCAATAAATCTAGTGCATTGCCAAGAAAGCAGTTTCTGGCTGCGTTGTAGATAACGTTACTTTACTTCAATTTCGCCTGATTTACAAAGTTTACAAGCGCACTGGCTGGTGCTTGACGCAATTTATATTAGCCAAGCATACGCTAAGTACTTCTACGTTACCCATACTGCGTTACACAGTTGGACTGGTTTAATTCGAACGTAACCCGGAGACTTCTGAATGTGTAAAATAGCTGCTACAAGCATCGACGTGGTTTTGATTTGTTAACAAACTCTTGCAGGTTATTATGAAAAATTCATACTGGAATTATGTGTCCTACTTACGTTTCACACGGTAAATTGTTGCTTAGTTACTATTTTCTTTTGCTTGGTTGTATTAGAGCTTGATCATTGTATAATATATATTACATATATTTGGATCAGAGATGAAGCAAAAATGTGGAAAATTTCAAACAAAATTTTTAAACCGGAATTCCAGTTCATGTATGGTTTTTGCCCTTTGCCGAAACCGCAACCAAAATATTATTTTCGCCGGAACCGGAATTCCGGTTACTCCCTCCCAAAACTATATGATATATACTAGTATATATACAACATTCCAAAAATAATTGTTAAAATAATTGTTGTTAACCACCAATTATGTACATATTTACAGTTTACCAAAATGCACGAAATAGGTAAAGGCACAAGTTTTAAAACAGCAAAACTTGACATGATAATGCAGTTTCCGATACTGATAGTAGCAGTACTAACGCAGTGATACCATTTGTTATGCATTGCTGTGAACAAATGCAGTAAAGTTAAGATAGGTGACACTCAAATACGAAAAAAGATTTAAACAATCAATCAATATTTATTCTGTGCTCTACACTCATGTCATCCGCATTCTACCTACTGAATTAAAAAACTTCTCGATATCAACAACTGTTACATACAACAAAAGTATCGTGTTCCTTGAGTTTATGACTCTGACATCAGCTTAGAAATTGCTTTCCATTGCCTTATACAAAAATCTAAATATTTCATTGTCAACACAAATTGCATCAAGTCTACAAAGCATTCTTGCAACGTATATAATATATATAGACTAATTTATTTTATATACTAAGCTTTTTTCTAAGTTTACTAGACATAGTTTGTATTTCTTACAAACATTTTATGTATTTACATTCTGTATAAAATTTTAAATATGCTTACCATAAAAGCTAGTCCTTGGTACTCCATTGTAAAAAATAAAATATGCTTGTTTATATTACTCAGTATACCCAGCACACTACACATTCGAACATTTTGTGTTACAACTCATTTTACCAAAACTTCACAAAATCATAACTACATAATTTAAAAAACTTTTTGCTTAAACTTCATAAATATCAATTCATTCAAAGGTGAACACAACGAAACAGACGGTAATTTGGTTATAATATTTTTAATAAAAATATTACACTACAAAATAATGTCGAAAATTTGAAAAGCTTATTTAATATTATTTTGCATTTACCATAGCACCGCCGAAAAAATGGCAGTAATTTTTACTTCATTATAAAATGTTGGCGTACGAATTGAAAACCACTAAAAGTTGTGCACACTAAAATAGTTAAAATAATACCTCATCAGTTTCAAGTTTTCCTACTAAAACAAACCGATTTATATCGATCTTCTCAGAAAGCAACAGAAATCTTTCCCGAGCGAGTTTAGCTTAGATAAATACGGTGACAAAAATTTATGCAATCGAGCTTACGGTGAGCTGCATCATGTTTAATAATAATTAATACTTATAATTGACATTTACATTAATTATCATAATTAACAATTTACTTATAAATACATAATAATAAAACACTTTGCTCACACATCGGGCGCTAGTATTAGGTAATTGTACATAGAAACGATTGCACGACTTTCTTCCATTTTATCATTGCATCACAAGCTCCAGCGATCGGATACGTAAAACACTTTATTGTGATCGCAGTATCATTGCACTTTTAAACTTGAACACATTATGTTCAGCCTAATTAGAAAGTGACACAAAACGGCAAATAAAAATCTATGGACTAAATTCAGAATTAGACACCAATACTAGCGACAATTTCAGGAAAATCTGAAGACAGAAATCGAAACGTCTACGACTACAATATGCCCTTTGCTCCCTCAAAATGTCAATGCAGTTTTGCACCATAAATTGCCAAATTCGTGATCCAATTTACTAATAACACACAGCAGTGTCACATGACATGTACGTTCAAATTTATTTTTGTAAATAATTCAGCGTGCCAGTCTACTCGTTCAATAAAATAACAGTGAGAGGAGTGCACTATATGACAGTAAACAATATGAACATTTTATAATAGTCCAGTTCTACTACGAGGTACAGCCGAAGCATTCGACAACGCTCCTGCCAGTCAAATAATTTTAACTAGTCCAAACTCAATCGTGAATAACGTGCTGCGCGTCAAAATACTTCTAATGTTTGGAAATATAAATAGGATTAATCCATTTAACGCCTACAGTTGTTCCGCAACAGCCAATAGTTACGTTGCATGGCGTTGTTTTAGCTAAATTTGCCGTGTACTGTACGACGGCATGCGTATTATTTGTTCGCTTGCTTTGCAATTAGCGTAAACGTGACTTGTACTCGAGAGTTCCGGATTCCGGGGTTTACGCGATCTATAGCAGTTTATAGATACTAGAAATGGAAATTATTTCAGGTTATAAATGGTCAACTCGCCAGCCACACCCTCCCCGTTTCGTCTTATTTCGCCCATTTGGTGTAAACCAAATGTTAAACCAAGATTTATTAATGTCTCTATATATATGTTTTCGGTATACTAAATATATTTTAAATCTTAATTCTATTTCTAATGCTAGAATGTTGTTATATAGCCTGAAAATATTTGTGCGTCAGTTAAAAGTACCTGAAAACATAGCATTATTGAGCATACAGTACAAAATTTTATCCCCACCTCTTTGAAAATTTCCCCCGTAAAGAACACGTTCTGCGCACTTTTCGGAAGACTGTAGATAGGTCAGGTTAAGTCAATAATATTTAGATAAGAACAATATTACGACCTCTAAATTTATAATTATGCAAGATCCGTACCATATTTACTTATTAGGAGTATTTGAATTAAACTTTTTTCCTCGTGAATAAATCAAAGATCATTTGGGTGCACCTTTCATTGCTCTATGCACTTAACCATTTCGAAGTTGTGGCTCAAGTGCTTACGATTCCTAGCCAAGCGGCCACACAACGGCGCAAGTGCAATACTAGATAAATTATAACGTTTCCTAATGTACGATATATTCAGCCGTACAGTTAAGAATTAATCTGAACACCATTTAGCTACGGTTTCCAACTTGTAAACCGTTAAGCAAAATATGCAAGTTTTGTGATCGTTGTACATCTTAACTGCATAAGTAATCGAAACCGCTAAATATATTCAATTGCATCAAAACGATACATTGAATCGGACATTAAGATTCATGCCAAAACCCATAATTTCCCATTATCCATAAAATGGATATGATTAGTCAACTTCAACCAATTTGCGATGACAATTACCACGAGTCTTCACCATTCGAACTATCTGGGGTTAGCTTTATTTCTTGCTCAGTTGTTCCTGTGTCATGGTTACTATTCATTTCGTTATCGCATGGATGTGTTTTCATTACGCTAGTCCACACTCCGCGACTGTCATTATCGTTTATCCCTGCGGCCTGGCTTGTTAGTTCTTGTTTCATGATATCACTCAACGCTTCTGGACTACCCACGGGCAAAGTTGTACTCGCTCGTGGATGTTGTTGATTAGCCTCAACCTTCACTTGTGGCTGTCCCACTGCCTCAGCAGCTTCGGAATTATCTTCGTCGTCGTTGCTGTCGACTAAAATGTTGCCCAAATTGAAACAGACAAAAGGCATAACGTATTGATTTAACACTGGATTTCAATACATTAGCATAGCCTACAGAATATCAAGCGTTGGCATAAGTTAAACCTAGTCGTGTTAACATAGCGGATAAACGAAAAACCAGAAAAACTTCTATATTTTCGCTGTATCATAAAATACAACAGTAATACAAGAAATGCAGGGTGAACGCCACTTCCACAACTTGAAATTAAGAGTCATTCTAAAACTAAACTTATGTTCGATTTCAATACATTAGCATAGCCTACAGAATATCAAGCGATGGCATAAGTTAAACCTAGTCGTGTTAACATAGCGGATAAACGAAAAACCAGAAAAACTTCTATATTTTCGCTGTATCATATAAAATACAACAGTAATACAAGAAATGCAGGGTGAACGCCACTTCCACAACTTGAAATTAAGAGTCATTCTAAAACTAAACTTATGTTCATAAATATGTTTATGGTTCAGAAATTGTCTTCCCGCGAAAATCCAGAGGCCAAAGATCACAAATTGACAATGTTTTAGTATATAGGGGTCGGCAAAAAGGCGACATAGGTGCAATTTCATAAGAATTATTGGGGAGTACCTCGTAGCGAGCGATAACACAAGTTTATCCAACCAACTCAAAAGTAAGCACTTGGGCTGTAGTAAAAACCTATCTGTCACGATGCTACATATTGTAGCGTTGCGGGCGAAATCCGACTACCAGGCGTAATTCTTTATGTTACAAAGCTGGATATTTAGATTCTAGGTACTATGAAGCTTCATGTTACAGAGTTCGTGTACTAATCCAGCTATTATGGTGTTATAGACTTGAAAACAGAAAGTATTTATAAATATCCTAACCGTTGTACGTGCAAACTATTTCAATACTCTTTATGAACGCCCAGCAACGGCATTTGATACAAAATAAATTCTATTCAAACATTTTGCCAAAACATGGAATATCAGAATATATATTTTTAATTTAATCGATTTTACAAGGTCTGGCTTAAATTTCAGGAAATTTCCAGTTTGTTTTTGCGATTCGGAGCATTTCAAGGTCATTTGAGCAGTGCAAGGTACTGCAAAACCGCGGCTACCCTGGAAATGACTGTGGAGCAGTGACAGCAACAGCAATTTAGTGCTGTAGTGTCATGTCAGTAAGGCCAAAGTTTGCTTAATTTTGGCACTGTAACGGCCACCGGCAGCAATTCGAAAATACTGCATGGTGTCATCAACTTGTGATACCACTGCTTTGAATTATTATTATCAAGAGTTTATGATTTCTTAAGAACAGTATGACACTTTTCGAGTTCACCATATAAAAGGATCGGGCATGACGCGATCCATTTCGACCTATCTGATTCTGCGAAAGTTACCTCCCCTTAATTTTTTGTGGTTCATGGTATCGAGGACAAAATTTGTTCCGGTCTCCCCAAAATTCAATTTTGGGAGGATCGAGGAAAAATATTTTTCTAAACCTCAATTTTTTGAAAGACCTTCACCCAAACACTTTAGAATGCAGTCTCGGAACAAATTTTGTCCTCGAAACAATGACCATTAAAAGTGAGGGGGTACCCTCACTAACATGAACGCTAACAACGTTCGTTTACAAACGAACTTGAACGCAAAACGCAGTCGCGTTTTTAGTGCTTATAATATTAAAGTTCTCGAGCTCGTTTTTGTACACATTTATTTTTGTCCGTGACTACATTTCTTGTGTCATGCACGTGATTCGTTGCTTACCAAAAACTTTCGCCAGCAAAAGACGATCTCACTGCTAGTAACGCTACATTGAAGAAGCAAAAACTCAGAACAACATACTGTCCGACCAATCACTCAGCTCTGTGTTCGATCCTACAACGTTTTTGGTCTGATTATTTTTGACCGGAAGTGGCGAAACGGACCCACACACATCCCTGCTTCTTTCAACTGAATGCTGTGCCGTATTGCCGCGGGATTGAGCAATAACTTTTGTCATTGTGCATCTTGGTGCTACTGTTGTTGGTGAAAGAACCACAGAATCGGAGGCGTAGAAATAGCGGCGCCAAAAATCGCTGTCGCTGACATCTGCCGGAACCTGAAAAGACGAAAGTAAAATGTATAAATGACTAGAAAACAACTGTGCTGATGAAGCGACTCATGTAATTTCTGATAGGCACACAAAAGTAAATTGCATGGCTGCTGAAGTAAAAAACTAAATTACCAGCTTCTTCCTCACCAAACAGATATTTCACAGCTCACGCCACCTATTGAGCTTTAATAACCCCTCAAGTCACAATGGAACAATTTTACACATTTTCGAAGTTAGTGAACATAATCCAGAGCAAACGTTTGATTTTATATAAAACTTCGTCACAACAACGTACCCAGTTCACAGAAATATTACATAAAATAATAAGCGTGATATGTTAACTCAAAGTCGCGTGTAATTAATGCGTGAGTCCACTTTAGATGCGTACACCAAGGTTGCTCTTTTCCCTAAATCACGAATTGATTAGCGCAGAAATTGGCGTACACATTTCGCCATTGATATTTGCGCTTTTGTTAACGCGAACATGGGCTCTGCGATGTATGAATAGAATTTTGGCTCGCGCACATTTGTCCATTTCGCAAGTTTGTCCGCGTTCATCAAAATGACATTCTGAATCAGATAGCAATGTTGCGGTCTATTTGTGTATTACAGCATGCGTGAAAAAACGCGATAAGGAAAATACGATGATGAATTGAAAAATAATGACCGCGAACAGCCCTACGCGTTGCTGTATCACAAATCGTGTATGCGTATATAAAGAAAAATCGTGATTTATTCGCGTTCATCGGTTTTACGCTCGTGAACTGATTTGACAAAAAAATGAGCTGTACGCATCTAATGGGAACTCACGCATAAGATTTGCATCTTGAAAAAAATAATTTTCATTCCATTCAGAGCTCCCTGTAACGATAGGTCATAATAAAAAGGTTGAAATTTTCAAGCAAACAAATTTAACATGTTACTGTATTATACTTATTATGATGAGCAGTATTACTATTTACTTATTTGACGACATCATTATGGTCCATAAAATGCTGCATGGCCTGGTGGACTATGACTGGTCACGTCTTTTCTATCGCTCCTGCAACCAGAACACGTCAACACTGCCTCAAGCTCCGTGCACCGCGTACAGCCAGATTGGATTGTCGCCATCACTTCTTCGCGCAGCGCATAATCACCACGTGGAACAGTCTTCCCGAACACGTGGTCTTCGCCAACACAACCGAACAGTTTAAAAAGCGACTACATGACGCCTTCACCGCTGTCGCTTTTACTTTCAGTTGCACGACTGTTGAAACGAAAACAAGCCGATCACCATCGGCTTCTCGCCCAATCCACGAAGTCCAAACTCTCTGTGACACTTCTGTAGCTTGCGGTGTTGGATTAGGTCCCCGGTGAGCATTTCCGGTGAGCATATTTATAGCTTAGTTTACACGAATTCAAAAAAATGAAAATTTCTAATTCTTTGGGTATATTCAGGATCTTTGTGGAGTGCCAGATGCCAATTGGATGCGGAACATGCGGAACTGTCCAAAATTCGCCAGCTTGCAAGCTTAGTCCAAACAGCGGGGGCTAAATAAATAATTTAGGCCAAAAGTGACAGTTTTCAGGAGTTGAAGTTGGTTATTTGAATTTAGAAATTTTGAAGAAAAATTGACACTACTCGAAGGGTACCATTTTGAAATGTTTAGGATTTTCAAGATAAATGGTTAAGAAATATTGTAATCAAATTACTATAGCCCTTATAACTTCTCGTGGCAGGCAAAACGATCAAAATAGTATCAACGCGGTCAACAAACCCGATAGGCGATGCTACGATAGACGCCATGAGTACATTTTCGACAATGGCGCTGGTTTTTCTTATGTAAGCATTTTATATTACAAGATACAACTCAGAAATATACAGATAATCCAACAAATTAACTAAAAATAAACAAAAATCTGTCGTCTAACAACAGAAATCTATACATGTTTGAACACCGAAGTTTTCTGGGTTTCCAACTAATCGGTAACCAGAGGCGGCCAAACAAAGTGACTCCATCTCTCCAGCCAAAAGGCAAATATATGCACTAAAGTTGAGACACCTAAGGTGCCTATTATTTGGATGCAGCGATAAGGTTTCCAAAAGGTTGGAGGAATACACATCTATAAAAAGTGTTTTCTTGACATTCTCGAAAATAGGGTTTGTGGCTTCGCTACAAGTAAAGTTTTGCAATTGGTCACCTAATA
The DNA here is from genome assembly GCA_030248225.1 of Trileptium ribeirensis. NCBI lineage: Eukaryota > Metazoa > Nematoda > Enoplea > Enoplida > Thoracostomopsidae > Trileptium > Trileptium ribeirensis. The sequence continues at coordinate 721 of JASANE010020572.1, read as the reverse complement.
TAATGTTAGGATATCCGTATTATCCTTGCCCATCACTACTTGCTATAAGAAAACATACCAATTCTTTGTACATTTCGCGTACAATGTCCACGTTAACAAGTAGCCAATTGATCTCAGGCTGTCGCTTCGGATAGCTATAATGTAATATCCAATCTTGATACGTCGGGTCGCACCGATTTGGTTCTTCGATATAAGTGCACTTGTCAGCTTGAACATCAGTCAGTGTCCGCTAAGATTAAAAAGAATAATTCAAAAACAATGATTTATGATGACTATAATTGATTAATTTTTGCAATCTGTTTTTTCATAAACAATCGCTATTTTGTCAGACATTTACCAACGAGTAGAAAATTTCAACAAGTCGTTTTCAACATATTTAATACATTCAAATTATTTTATTCTTATGCCATAAAAATCCCAACATATTTAGAGGCATCGACAAAATCCCTCGAAACTAACAAATTTACAGCAGATAGTTTTACTTCGAGCCACAAATGAGTGTACTAGTTTTGCACATGCTATTCAATACAAACTGCGTGTTAAAACGAACGCGTAATAACAAAGTAATAATAATACCCAAGCCACGTAATTGAAAAATATTGTATGATTTAGAAAGCAGGTCAAGATTTACTGAATGCAGCGTTATGTAACTGTGAAGCCATACAAAAACCACAAAAGCCAAACTATAATTTAGACTAGCTATTTTTGACGCAGCAACGCA
>JASANE010020571.1:0-71706 GCA_030248225.1 Trileptium ribeirensis | reverse complement strand
AGTGTAGAAACCTAATGCCTAATACTTAATGTTCGGTATTACCTATCAGAAGCGGTAATCGTCGCAACATTACAAATGCTTTTATGTTTATGCGGCGTTTACGTTATAAAGGACCCCCCATGTGAAAGTTTTGTCCCCCTATGGTCTAGACCACACCATCCAGTGGTATACGGTATATACCCACACTATGTAATGCAAAAGATGGTGTATGAAACACCATTAACGTAGCTATAGTGTCTTAATCTACCTATTGTTTTTTTACTGATGGTGTCAAGGACACCACACACAAATGCATTATATACTACGTGTTAATAACAGCATGGTGTAGCTAACACCATATAAAATTTATGGTGTAGTCTACACCATACTATCACCGACGGTACACTGCCTATGCATACTATCTGAAAATACCATCATAAACACCATGGTGTCCAAGACACCATATAATTGATGGTGGCAGAGACACCCAGGGTGGACAAAACTTTCACATGGTGGGTTCTTTATAACGTAAACGCTGCATTAGTTACGCAAACCGTATATTGCCGCATATTTTTGCAAAATTTCTAAATTAACGAAAATTATCCACATTTTATAAATAGTAGTTTGTATGTTATATATAGCAGTTTGTATAACATAATCCGCAAGAAACAGCTGACACAAACATGCTGACACCACGTAGAATACAACTGTTCCATCAGAACTGTCATTTAGGCATAATTTATTAATAAATTGTTGCATCAATTAGACTGCTGCATTATAATAGCTCCATTAGTTTGACTGTTTGCTCAAACCACAAAAGAAGTTATTTCAAATTACCCTTTCGACTCTATCTAACCACTGCAACGATTATTTCATAATGACTATATGTTTCTCAGAATAATGGTTTATAGTTGTCAATGACATTGCTGAATTTAGCAAATTGGAAAAAAATATTGAAATTCGATGTAGAAAACAAAATTTTGATTAGATGGTCGACGTGCTGCTGAGGCAGTGGTTACTCTTGGATTTATTTGAAATAGGAAACCTTGAAACATCTGACAAATGTTTGTCGCGATTGTACTTGTGTAACACAAACATATAAATGACACTTTAGTAGGTGCGGCGCGCATTTACTATTTCCGTACTAGCTACAGAAATGGCGTAAACATATACAGTAGAAAACTTTATGATGCGTGAAAAAACTTAGTGCTTTTTTAATTTAGGAATTATATTTATATTAATTCAAATAATATCCACTTCCGATAGATAATAATTTTATATACAGCTGTGCAGATTGAGGATCAAATATGGAACAATAATTATGCACATTATTCGAAGTTGTTAATCAATACCGGCTGTATGTGTACTAAACTGTGAAGTCGTTTTCGCAATGCACTGTCGAATTTCGACATTCGTGTATCTACGTGTAGTCTTCCGTCCACGAGATGTCGATTGACAGGCATGTGTTGCATGCAGCCTGCGCAAAGTGCGTCATTTTTGCAGTGAACAATATAATGTAGAGGAATACATTATAATAGCATTGCATAAAATGAAAAATTCATGACAAACCTTAACGTTGGGTAGAGGCACAAGGCTGACTTTGTTAATAAACTTATCTAAAACGTATTTCCAAAAAATACGCATCACTGCAATTAACAAGCTAAGTTAACGAAGGAAACGTGTTTGGAATTGAAAATTTCAGCTTGGATGAGGTCGGCTTGTAATAGCTCAATTACAAAACAACAAGTATTACAGCTGCAGTGCAAATATTTTCTCCTTCGTTACACTGTCGTACGGCAATATATGCTGTCGCTACACTGCGCGTGCAACTTTAAACAAAGTAGTTACAAGCAGTGTAACATCAATCGATATAGTCGCTACAAGCATCGTTCAGAAATGTCAGCTGCTGCACGAAACCTGTAGCGACTGACAACATTGTTATTACAATGTAACGACAACTGCAGTGTAACGAGCACTTGGGCTATCGCGTAACCGTGTGCAGTGAGTGCACGCATCTTAATGTGAACGACGCATAAAACCCGGAGAAGTTGACGTCAATGCCTTTCAGTGGGTTTTCCGGCTGCCCCACGATACAGTAGTTCATCAAAATGCTCCAGCAATCGGCCAACTCGTACCATTTTGGTTACAAGGCTGCTACCAGATGTGTTGCGAATAACACCTTGGTAGCACCGCGAAGGACCAGTGCATTTACTGATTAATTTATACAGGCTCTGCTGGCCATTCACTGATGCTGCTTTGTTCATCTCGCGAGCTAGTTTGCCGAGGTGGTTATTTCATCAATCTTTATGCTGAGGTCAAGGCTTTTCTTAAGTATGGGCCCTGAAGCGTTGTTTAGGGAACGATTCAGATGGATGTACTGTATGTCCAATAGTTGTATTTAGCCAGAGTACACGTTTTTACGTTGCTATTTTGGAAGTACTTCCTGAACAGCTGAGCTAGCGCAGGCTGATATAGAGTTCCAGTGGGCATCAGCAGAGTTACCGGTGGGTGCTGACAACGCCGCGAAGCGGTTGAATATTTTGATTCGGAATTATTTACCAAAGTCCTCGTCGCGCAAGCGTGTCATACCGAGCGGTCGACGATCTCTGCGGAAGAAGTTATAGTCCCATTTCAGTCGAAATTTCATGTAAGGCTGTGGTCGCTAGGAAGTTTGTTTTCCCAGAAGGATCCACAGGCCCGGCAGCTGATTTCCACGTTCTACTGATTTTAGCGTGATCAATCTGTTAGTATTTGTTGTTCGGTGATTTCCACGTTTGACGCTGCCTGATCGGATCGTGGAAATTGGTGTTGGCAAGGAAAGGACTGTGATATTCTGCTAACGTATGAAGTATATATATCTTTTTTATCATATCTTAAATCCAAATAAGTTGATATTAAATATCTTTCTAAGCCAAAAGAGTTCAATGTCAATCGGGTTATGGGGTAAAGTAGATTGTTACAACAGAGGGGTGAGGTGCCCGGTGAGGTGAATAGGCGCAGGAGGAGTTCAATGTCAATCGGGTTATGGGTAAAGTAGATTGTTACAACAGAGGGGTGAGGTGCCCGGTAAGGTGAATAGGCGCAGGAGGAGTTCAATGTCAATCGGGTTATGGGTAAAGTAGATTGTTACAACAGAGGGGTGAGGTGCCCAGTGAGGTGAATAGGCGCAGGGGGAGTTCAATGTCAATCGGGTTATGGGTAAAATAGATTGTTATAACGGAGGGGGGAGGTGCCCGGTGAGCTGAATAGGCGCAGCAGGAGTCACCAATTGTTAGTGCTATTGTTCCCAATTTTTATTATAATTGCCGTACTATCCCCAAATTTTTTTATCAATTTGTAGTTTTATTAGCTCAAACTCGAAAATATTCCTCGCGCTGGTGAAGCGGGGTAACTAATATGCCTTAGGAACGTGCGAACCTTTGGGGGTAACTCTCCCAATCCCTAGATGGAATCTTATGTTCTATGCCATATACCTCTTTTAAATACGTAATTTCGATACAAACATTTTCACTTTGAAATGAATTTTGTTTCTAGTGGAAGAAAATAGAGTGGAATTTCCAATAAGAAATCTAGGAGGGAAGAACGTGAAATTTTTTTAATTTGTCTGTCGGTGTCACTATATTAGCTCATTTTCGGATGGACGGATTTCGACAAAATTTTTTGTTCGATGGCAATAGTGATGGCGATATGTCGTCTAGTCAAACGCTAAGACCTCCGACATCATCTTTCAGGTCAAAATGGCAACGAACTTGTTTTTAAGGGTTCTATACCAAATCTGGCCGGAGTTTCACAGCTCATATCTCGGTGCTCAGGCTAAGCATCATATAATCAAGATAAAAAATAATCTAACCGAGATCTAGAACTCTCGCGAACAGCCTAAATAATATGTTGATATTATAAATGTCCAATCAAGTAATCTGTTGTGCCTTAACTGTATATGTATCGTTGTACTATGAATAATGTTTGGGCTGGAATGAATAAATACTGCCGTGTCTTATCATACAAAGCAGCGATAATCGGTCATGAAAACAATAAAAAAGGAAGAATTAAATTAAGGACAAACTGTTGAAAACAGCGGCGAAAATCTATGGCCAATAAGCGAGAAGTCGGGATGCAAAAAGAACCTGTAAACTTAAGGTAGCGGGCCCCGGGTCGCCCATAAATCTGGGCTGGGAAAATAGGCGACCACGGCTGAATCCGCGCGCTCAGAGTAAAACGGAGGTAATTTCGAAAAAATGAGGGAAAGGCACAGGCTTGCTACCTGTGAACAGGCTTAAGGGTGTACCGTCCCCGCGGGAAATTGTCATACTACTAGAGCGTGAGCGAATATAGGGGACCGGGCGAACATTCTGGTTAACCCGCCTGCTGCCTAGTAAGCTAATCGGTTCTATAAGAGAACCGGCCGTTCGCATGGAAATGCCAGTGTCGTCTAGGCACCACAGCGGGGAATGGTGGTGCAGCTGGGATCCCTTAGGCCTTAACTGGTCCCAGTACACAAAGACATGTAAGTTACACATATCACTCACTACGTAAGTGTAATTCTTGAATAAATATTCCTTCGCGCTCGTTTACTGCATAAATAGGTTGATTTACTAATAAATTATACAGAATAAAACCAGTCAGCAATGTGAGACAAGCAATACAAAATAACAAATCAAGTATATAATACTAATCAAACGTATCTTGTGCAGTGTCCAGTTAAAATCAGAATTTTGGCTAGTTTGTTAATAAAAAAGATCATTTCCCTGATTTTTCTGATGACCAAAACATTCGCTACACTGAAATTTCGGGAAACCGAAGTGAGCTAACGTTAAGGTTGGTATTCTGATATGTCCATATTTCATATATCCGTAAACACTTGGATATGTTATAAAATATATCCTGAATCAAAATTTTTAATTTTTGAGGGCGAAAGAAAATAGCCGCCTGAAATGAACGTAGCTTTTCAAGCACGCTGGCACTGAGCGAATCTAAATGGCTCCACGATATAACATCGAAAGAACAACAACCGAACTTCGACCAAGCATCCAGCGAACATTGAGTTAGCAAAGGACATTGGTGAGCACTACAATTCTCTCTTGTATGCAAAGCGAGTGAGATTTGTAAACACTCTAATTGACAAAATCACTGCTTTCACGTTCAAAAGAATATAATCACATGTTGTTTCAAATAGAAATATACACATTCGACAGCAAAATACTCAATTCAGCATATTAGTGGCACGTAATATATAATTGTAAATACAGTAACTGTTTATATTAAACCTGTTAACACGATCACAGATTTACAGAACGGTTTAAAACTATGACTACAAGGCTTGGCAGCATTCGGTAGCGCTATCGTCCTCGTGAGCTGAACAAATGATCAATGCCCGATGCTACAGTTTTCTGCGTGTACCGAACGTACTTTTCAATATTTTTCGTAAATTGAGCTTTGTGGTAACTGAAATAAAATTATAAATCACTAAGCAAATACATATAAAGACTAAGTCAAGTGTCCCGCGTATAACACGTCGAATTAACATCCAAATAAGACTACACAAAATCCGAGATCATCTTAACTGTGCACCAACTAGACACAACCGATCAATAGGTTTATCTATATGCAAATAACAGAGATCAAGATACTTTATTATGATAAAGCAGAGCCGTTGTTACGATATTCATAAAAGATAAGAGATCCGTAATTTCAATACACCACTAAGGCTAAAATTCGGCACAATAAAAAAATCAGTCAAATTCTGAAAATCTATAACTCCTTACATAGCTGCAGACCATATACTGTACGACTCACATTAACTTGTGTACTAGAGACGTTTTTAAAGAGTTTACGCGTAAATGTATCTATTGACCCTGGCTTCTCCATTCGCCGAAGTTGGGGCGCCGGATTTTGCAAGGCCATCGGCTTGAGCTGAGATTTCCATGACTTGAATTGTGGTGGGCAAACTGGGGGTCGGAATGCAAAAATCTTCAAAGTTTAATATTTTTCAACGAAAGCCGCTAAAATTGTAAATGGCCTCAGAAACGGTGCAAAAACGACTTTACTGAAGTTACATCAATCTTTTCAATGATTTTTGCTGAATTTAATATAACTTTTAACATCAAAAAAGGGATTTCTGTAAAATTTTCAGCTTTTATGTCAACTGAAAACGTTTTTACAGGCATAAACCAAAAATTCGCCAATCACCCAGCCCAATAGGGGCATAGAAAAATACCCTTCACAGCCGTTGGAGAAAGCAGTCACCTCATGGCTACTATGTACGGCAAAAACTATATACCTTTTCATATTTGCTGCATTATGGGACACCAGTTGTGTGCAAGGTGCATAAGAATGCCTGGTGCTCTCACTGAATTCGTAACCTTTTTGTTGCGGCACTCAAAAATATTGTAATATAACACGTTGAATACAGCTTTAGTTTGCCGTTTGACGGCCAAATCTGGGCAGCATTCATACTGATATGCGTGCATCGCCTACACACTTTTCGGATGCTGGCACGCCAAATACACCAGTTTATATAAGCTAGCACGCTAGTTACTCTCTGGTTACAGATAGCGTCTTGCTAATGTCTACAAAGTGGTGTTTTCTAATTTAACGCTGAAAATATAATTTTTATCATAAATACCTCAAGTATCAAAAAAAATTCCAACAGTTTGTCATTTTCAAATTGTATAAAAATCCGAAATAATTTTTCTTTTAAGTATGTAATTTTTGCAATTAATCTAAAGATCTGATAAATTCTGTGCGACAGTGGAGTAGCGAATTTATAGCATTGTGCGCTCGCTTCGAAGGTTGTTTCAGAAATATCTCAAATATAGTTTTGAAACACGTTTGAAATTTGGCACGACTCTCGTTTACAAAGATATTAATTTCCCTCGATTTTAAAATTGTACGAAGCCTCGCAATCATTTTTAATCAGTGCACTGCCATCCATCGCACTTACGTATTGTAAAACGTTTCGTATTTTGGACAAACGAGATCTTTGCTTTCGCGAATAATTGCTGCCGCCAGTTCAGCGTCGGGCACCGAATAGCTTTGCTGTGTCGACGTAATTAGATCAAATTCCTTGTTGAAACCCTACATAATAAGAATAGCATGGTGCATCTGTTAATGTATCTACACCTAGTTGTATAGTTACATCGTACTGTTAATGCCTTCTGAATTCCGTAAAAGTTGTAGGCTACTAAAAACTTTTTTTGGATGTTGTACCCCTCTCGTCCCATTATCGGCCCACGGTAACACAGAACACTCCTTACATCTAACACTGAGATTATATTAAATATATTAACCTCAGGGGAACACTACGTACAACATATATTATTTCATATCCATTACTCTTAGGGTAAAAAGTGTGCAATGTACATTGTCAACAAGGTGAGGTTAGTATACTACATACAACTCTAAGGGTAGCATTATATGTAACATATAGTATATCTAAAACAGATCAGAATTAAATTGTATTAATAAACGTTTCGCCAGTTAGAGTTTTTCAATTGAAAAGCAAAAGTACATACTACACGCCAAAATTGAGTGCTTTTCGTTCAAGTTCGCACGATAAATTAAAAATTTTGTTCGAAACGTGTTCGAATTTTGTTCGAGACGTGTTCGAAATATTGGCGCACTTTTTTAAATTTGTTCGAAAGCTGTTGGAAAATAAATAAATTTTGTTCGATCACTGTTCGATGTTCGTTCGTTCGAAATGTGACATTCATTTCTGGCGAGTACTGTAGTGGCTTTAAGACCGACATATAATTAAAACGTCAGATTTTTGTGTATCGGATTGCAGAATTCTCCAAAATCCTAAGAAACTTTTTCGAGCCTGGTTAGGAATAATTGCATTGCGCAAGAATTGAAATATCGTAAGTGCTATGTGTGATATTGCATCAAACAGAATGTTGGAAAACAGCCGAGCTTTAAGCTGCGAATTGCGGAGCCTTTTGCATCTGCGGACCGAGAACCCAAGTGGATCGGCGGTTCTAGTTGCTGCGAGTCGGAGAAAGCAGAGATGCGGTCTACTTCATAAGTAGAACATGTAAATTTGCAAACATATTGCAGACTATTTTTATTCGAAATATATCATATAGTATATTACGTATTATTCATAACATAGTACATAAATTACGCTACCTTATGCGGCGTTCACGTTATAATGTCCCCAACGTTTGGAACCTATGTACCCCACACAGTGTCAGACACACTGTTGACAACAGGGTGTCTTAGACACCCCCATGTTTTTAATAAATTTTTTCAACGGTAGCTAGTTACGCGTATTACCACTTCCTGACAGTGTCAGGCACACCGTGTCTTCTGGCTGTTTTATTGACAGTGTTCGGAATTATTTGAGCAATGTTCATATGGGCTAGATACAAATATCGAGAATTTAGGAGAAACTCCACAGGACAGTTGACTAATAAACCGCATTAGCTACAGACGGTGTCCGTTATAGTTAATTCGCGCCAAATTGGTAGCTAAGGGTGTGTACGACACTGTCTAGAAAAAATTTAGTAGCTAAGGGTGTGTCGTACACCCTAGGCATTTGATTTACAGTATGGGTGTCACCCTGACTGTCTATACGGTAGGGTCGCGACTACAGGGGGTCAAAAGTTCCAAACAGCGGGGACATTATAACGTGAACGCCGCATTAGGGTTAGGATATAACACTGTTTTAAAGTCTGTATAAATTAGTGTAGTACCGGGGCAAGAATTCTACCGTGGCCGGGGCTACGCTTGCCCCGGCCGCTGGCCGAAAAGTACTATGGTGTTCGATTTTCCAGCGCATATAGAACACATATACCACATATACATACATCACGACAGGGGAATGGGAGGAAGTAAAATCCCCCTGGGAACCTTGACCCACCACCCCCCAGAGTGAGATGAACCCATAGGCGAAAATTTGACCAAAAAAGGTCCTCACTACCGTACCGACCTCCCCCTAGAAAAATGTACATCCAAAAATCTTTGAGCCAAATTCCCAGAACTCGCGTGTGGCAATTAGTGCAATTTGTACTGGAAAAATTTGAGAACGGTTGTAGTGCTATGGTACCAAGTGTCAGAAACAGGTATATACACTATATAAATGTATAATCAGTGGTTCAATTTCATTTTTTCATGTTCATTAAACAGGAAATCAGTATACTTAGTAGTACGCTAGCATACGAGTGAGATAATTTCATGTTTTATTTGCATCATAGAAATTTTTGAAAAGTAGTTGGTTAGTTAACAATTTTGCTTATCAAGTTTTTAAAATTTGATAAAGAGGCGACTCGTAGCGCAAAAATTTTTTTAGCCAATTTGGTTAAAGGGCCTAAATATTTTTTAGCCAATAGACAAATTTTTTAGCAATGGCAAAAGAATTGGCTAAAAATAAACACTGGTCTCCTATAATATGCACACGATATACGCACAGCTACATCAAATGTTGCATTGTGATGACTTAATCCAATACGACAGAAGCAGCTTTAACCACACAGATCACAACAATAGGGCATTGTTGGCTTGAACGTATGCGATAACCTGTAGCTCTACGTTCACAAGTCTACAATCCTGGTAAATACATTAGACAGGAATGTTTGGACTGCTCCTCCCGTTCACGCAAAAACCATTGCTGTACTTAAGTGGCAAACATTGAATATGTCTGCAAAAGGTTTAATGACGTAATATTGAAGATTTAGATTTAGCAATTATTGAGCTAATGTCAGCATTAAAAAACTTAAATTTAGTATTTATTCGATGGTATTCGTTATTATATAGCAGATGATTTTGAAGTTTGTAGTTTAACAACTGACGTTCAGTGCGCAAAACCGGATTAATTACAATACTGCAACCCTCTATGACATCAGGATGCCCACGTTTGGTAAGCTGACGAGTTAAATTCTTGTGGCAGTTCAGTTTTTTTACTTTGTCGAATTCAATTATTGGTTGTCTTAAAAGTTCCTTCTATTTTAGTTCCTTAAATTCTAGTTCTCTCTTACAAATTTAACATTATCAGTTAGTATGTTTGTTTTTTTTCAAATGGATATTACAGTGTTTCTTATTTATATACTCATATTGATATTAATAATTAATAAGATTTAGAGAATTAACATTAGGATATTTTCCTATCCTAACAAAAAATCATAGTAGAATTGATTATTTTCTTACCATTAATTTATTTAACAAATATAAGTTTATGCTAATCGTTTGCTAAAATGCATAACTGCACTCCACTTCACTTGTAATAATAATGGCTGCAACATAAATTCAAATTACATTACCTACGCTGCAATAACTTTTACTTTTTCACACAAGAATTCCTGCAATTCTGAATAAAGCAAAACTAAAGTTTCGTTGTGCAAAAATCTCCGAGTATAAGTAAGTGTCTTTATATATGGTGTATGTCTCTGTTTGGATGGCGTTAGAGACAGACTGAACAGGTAGCCAGCTACACAAGGACTTATATAGACTTAGTGAAACATACATTTGCATAAAGATAATTTGCATCTTTCTTCAATAGCTTGCTTCATCGTTAGCTTAGATATATCAACTATCTCTCCCTCGAAATTCCCAGTTGTACGAGCGAGAGCCGGGATCCATCTCAAGCCGCTGCGGTGGGACTCCTTTGTTCATTCGAGATGACCGCCGTACTTCATTGTTACAGAGTGAGAATTCGATCGTTGCTTGCCGCTTAATCGGCGGTCGATGAGGAACTAGATTACGTGACGACCAAATTTTACCGTTGTCAAGTTTGTAAGTGTCATGCCCTAATACTTGAGACACGCGGAAAGGGGATGTAAAGGGTGAACGCCCTTTCGGAACCCATGGAAGTCGTATCCGGACCATATCGCCAACATTATAAATGTGCCTAAAGCGCTTGTTCACAACTACTGGCTGCCGAGATTTTATCGATGTGTGATTTTCGCTGACATCGTGGTTTGGCTGACGGGGCACAATCGAGGAACGAATTTCCCTACCGAACAACAATTTCGCGGGCGTACTACCATCCGATAATGGAGTAACTCGGTAACTTTGAACAAACTCCTCGATTCCCATGACGAAATCTTTTCTGTCAGACAAAAATGTCTGAGCGGCATACTTCAAGTACCGGTTGAAGACCTCAACTTTCCCGTTCCGCCGGGGATCATACAGGGGAGCGCAGTAGTGAAGAACATCCCGCTGCCGCAAAAATGATTCCATTTCCCTGGAGATAAAATTAGTACCATTGTCTGAGACCAAAATATCAGGGTTGCCGAACCTGCCGAAAATTTCAGTGAGCCAGCGGATTATTCGTGCTGAAGTCACGTCGCCCGTCGCTAAAACTTCCGGGAACGAGGAGTAGTAGTCCAATAGTACAACCAGATATCTTTTATTATGTGGAGCGTTGGCAAAAGGACCCGTGACATCAATAGCCAATTTTGACCAAGGCTTCGTTGGTAGAGGAATCGAGCTGGCGGCAGGTGACACTATTTTGTAAGACTTGGCGCTATCCTGACACGCAACGCAATCCCGAATGCATAAATCGATGTGCTTGTCCATGCCTGGCCACCAGTAATTAGCCCGCAACAAACGTTTCATGCGCACCATTCCCGGGTGACCTTGATGAGACTTACGTAACAGAATATGTTGCATTGATGCTGGAGGGAAAATGCGCTCGCCGCGCAGAAGAATGCCATTTTCAACTGTCAGTTCGTGCCGCACTTGTTTAAATATATCAGGTAAGTCTTTCGGGCTGTTATATCGCAATGCTTTCATAACCCTTTGTAAAACGGTGTCGCTCCTTGTGAACTTCCTAAACTGATTCAACGATATAATGTCAGTATCGTCGCTGGAAAGTAGTCGAATAGAGAAGTCGTCTTGAATTGCGTCGCCACTGTCAGCGACTGGTAATCTTGAAAGAGTATCCGCGACAGCATTGGTAGATCCCTTTTTGTATTTGATATCGTAACTAAATTCGCTAAGTCGTTCCAGCCATCTGGAAAACTTCGCAGATTTGCGTGTGCCACTGTGTTGGCCGAGAAGAGTAGTTAAAGCAGCGTGGTCGGTATACAGGGTAAATCGTCGCCCAAGTAAGTATTTGGACAGCCGCTCACACGCCCAAACGCACGCTAAAGCCTCTCTCTCGTTAACCGCATAATTACGTTCGCGAGGGCTCAACGTGTGCGAGATGTAAAAGATTGGTACTTCTCGACCATTTTGCACCTGAGACATAACCGCGCCAATTCCATCATCAGACGCATCGGTCGTTACAATTGTTTCGGTATTAGGATCGTACACTGATAGCTTAGTTGCATTCGTTAAAATAGCTTTTATTTGTTCAAACGCTAATTGCTCGGCTGTGCCCCAGGAAAACTTAGTATTCTTTCGTGTGAGTCTGCGAAGCGGCTCTATCACAGTTGCGAAACTAGGGATAAACCTGCTGTGGTAAGCGGCAAATCCCAAGAAAGACCGGACTTTTGCAACGTTAGTCGGTACTGCCAAATCCTGTATGGCGGCTGCTTTATCGGGATCAGCCTGTAAGTTGCCATCTTCGTCGACAACATAACCCAAAAATTTGACCCGGCGCGCACTCAGCTGGCACTTGGACAAGTTTAAACGAAAATCGTAGTCGTTGAGGTGCTTAAGTACTTTTTTAAATTGTCATCGTGTTCCTCCTTCGTTTTCCCGAAAACAAGTATATCGTCCATGTAGCAGATTGTGCCTATACAGTTGTCTAGGGCGTTGGACACGCACTTCTGAAAGACAGAAGCAGCATCAGTTAGGCCCATAGGTAATCGGTTATATGCGTACAAACCAATTGGAGTTGCGGTTGTAGTAAGTTGTTTCGATGCGTCGTCTAACTCGATATGAAAATACCCGCGCTGCAAGTCGAGTTTGCTTTTGTACTTTGCACCTTTCAGTTGGATCAGCAGATCGTCGATATTCGGAATTGGATGCCGGTCTGGGATAACATTCGTATTGAGGTTGGATAGGTCTGTGGTTATTCGGACACCGCCATCCTTTTTCCAAACCGTAACAAGACCGTGAACCCATTCGCTTTTATCTATTGGACTCCAGATACCCAGGTTTTCCATTTTCTTAATTTCTTGAATTGCCAGATCGCGCCGCGAAATCGGAATTGTTCGTGCGGGAACGCACTTGGGCTTGGAATTCGGTTTGAGGCTAATATTGTGCTTATAGCTGGGATATGTCCCTAACGTTTCGCTCAATAAAGCATCGTATTGGTTTATAATCTCTTGTGGATAAACCGCTCTACTCACGCTTGCCACCCTAAGAAACGTGCCATCAATAGACAGACCCAGTTTGTGAATAATGTCCAAGCCAATAAGCGGAGGAAAATCGTTGCTCGTTACAAATAACGTAGCGTCGCGGTCTGTTTTGCCACGAATTTTCACACACGTAGTATGACAACTCACAACGCCTCTAACCGTAGAATTATCGAAATTTCGGAGTGTTGATAGTGGCTGTTGCAGTTGCTGGTTAGGCCAGATTCGCCTAAATGTTGACAAAGGGACCGTGGACACGTCAGCAGCAGTATCGATCACCGCGATATAAGTTTTGCGGATACCAGGAATCGTTACCTTGACTCGGATTGATCGTTTATGATTCGGATCCCGGACGCATTTTACAGTTTTTGTGCTACGATCGAGCTGCCGCCGCTTCGAGATAATACAATGTGCAGCAAAATGGTTCATTTTACCGCAAGAATTGCACTTTTTCCCACGAGCGGGACATACGTCATCTCTGTACCCATGGTTGCCTGACCCACATCCGCTGCAAATCTTTTGCTTTACTCCTGCAGTGTTTTGACTGTTCGTTTTTGAATGAGCTGAATTTCGAGGAAATGTCTTTGAAGGCTTCGCTACTCGACGAACGCCTGGTACGGAATCGTTCCTTATTACCGCACCAATTTCCACAGCAGTTTCTTCGGCTCGCATTATGGTTAAGAATTTCGCTAAATCGATAATAGGCTCGGTCAGCAGCTTTTCCTGGGTTGTTGTTGAAGAGCACCCGATCACAAGCTGCATAGCCAGTTGCCGGTACTCGCCCGTGCCGTACTCGCAGTCACTAATGAGTGTTCGGAGCGCGGTATAGAAATCGTTGACGGACTCGCCAATTGCTGGGTTCGTCGACAAACTCGAATATCGGACCGTACTAAGTTAGTGGGTTTGTCGAAGATGCCGCTGAGTTGAGCAGCATAATCGGTAAACGACATGTCGTTGTTTTCGTCGATATTATGGGCGTGCAGAATTCGTTTCCCTTCTGTACCCAAGAATGAACGAAGGACCAATTTCCGATGTTGGTCGTCAATAGTTCGTCCCGAGCTGACTTCAGAAAGGGCAAAGAAATCGAGAACATCCCTGAACCACAGGGACCACTTGACAGACGGTCGACCGGGAAAATCCATAAATGGCGACGGCTGCTGTACGGTAATGCGTAAACTAGGCGTTGACATTTTCTATTTTATACCAAAAAATTTCAGTCATCAACTGATTCAGTCAATCTTCAGTCAGTAGTTCAATCATCGGTTAATTCAATCAATCGTTCAGTTATCAATTTTCACACAGCGATTTTGATCATCAATTATATGATTCAGTTTATGTTTACTATTCATATTTCAATCTTCGTACGCCTTTATCAAGCTGCGTTCGCTAGGATAGCGTCCTTGTATTGATTGCACCGAAGGTTGAACTTGACCACTTGACCAACGCACTGCAGCTGTTGTACCGCTATCGTCGAAATTGCACCGCCGTGGAGTAATCCTGATCGCCAAATGGTGTATGTCTCTGTTTGGATGGCGTTAGAGACAGACTGAACAGGTAGCCAGCTACACAAGGACTTATATAGACTTAGTAAAACATACATTTGCATAAAGATAATTTGCATCTTTCTTCAATAGCTTGCTTCATCGTTAGCTTAGATATATCAATATATTATTCTGTACGATATGAAGATTGTACTTTATACCGTGGTGTGCTGCGGTCCACTAATATAGATATATGTGGCTCAAATCATAACTTCATACATTAAAGTTTTCTTACCTTGACCTTGTTTGTTATTTATATGGTGTTAAATTAAACCATCGAATTATACGTAAATTCTAGTTAATGATAAACAATGATTCAAAAAAGGCTGGTGTTTTGTTTTGTAAACATTATTTACGGTGTAGTACCATAAAATGATATAAACGATTTTACCACAGCACAGGGGAGATGAAATATGATTGGAAAGACAGCAAAAACCCAATGCGGTAGAACAACCAGTGATTAAAGTGTTTTCATAGCCTGAAATCAAGGGCGTAGCTAGGGGGCGGGGGGTTGCGAGGATCGCGACCCCCCCTTTTTGGTTGAACCCGAAACAAAATTTTTTTGAGTGATTCCGGTTGAAAATCATGTCGAAAATTGTCCTAAAACTAGCCTCTCTCCCACTAGAAAACAAGCACTTTCAACTGTATTTTTGACCAATCTTCACATTTTTGTATTAAAATTCGCTATTTTGGCAACAGTTGCATTTTTTACTTGTTTATGGCGTACTTAAAATACCAATTCTGGAAACCGCTTTCACATTTCTGAGCGCGACCCCCCGTACTCCCCTTTTAGGTACCCACTGTGGGCCGCGACCCCTCCCCCCTTTCAAAATTCCTGGTTACGCCCTTGCCTGAAATACAATGGTTTGCTTGTATACAGATCACAATACACTATGTCTTATGGTTTTCACTACTTAGGCATCAGCAGAGATTTTATTCAGCTTTATTGAAATAATCGTCCGAATACGCTATTTTTGCTATAATTTCAAACCACTTTATTTAACGTATTTATTGCTCATCCTAGTAAGGGGCGCATGAATAACTCTCAAAAGACCAATGCCCCGTGTTCAAAATGAAATCCCCACTGAGAATTTTGTATATGTTCATTTATGCAACACGGGCTCTGTGCAATACAATACTAAATTAGTGCATGAACTCAGTTCATTGCGTTGCGCGGTTATGTCTGCGTGTTGTTATTCGCTCTGCTTGCGACCTTAGGGATAAGAGGGAAAGCGTCGTAATAGCACTGTGGTTAGTGATCGCATCACTAAAGTACACGGCTCGAGTTTGAGTCGTCGTGTCGGCAACAGTTTGTTCAGCGATGGTCGAAATGCAACCTAATTCACGAAGTAAATGGTTAAATAATTCAAATGTGACATTTGAAATATTACACTGAGTTAATAAGTTATTGTGAAATTTAAAAGGCACACTACTTCCGACGTCGTCGGCATGGCGTCACGCTAACGCCTAAATAATCTTCTTCTCCTTTGTCTTGAGCGTTTGTCCCATTAGATTGCGGGGTCCGCTTGTTTGCAAAGCCTTCTCCATTTGATTCGGCTGAGGGCATCGTTTGGGGTTGCACCAACAATCCTCATGTATTCGTTCAGTCGATCCAACTACAGTCACGGCCAGAAATAATTGCAAAATAATCGATCGAAATTTCGATCGTTTTCGATTAAACGAAATTTCGATCGATTTCGATTAAACGAAATTTCGATCGATTTCGATTTCGTTCGATTTCGATCGTTTTCTATTTTTGCGCAATTAGATAAATTTCAAAATTTTAAAATTTCGATTTTTTTCGATTAAACGAAATTTCGATCGATTTCGATTAAACGAATTTTCGATCGTTTTCGATTGCACTTATTTCTGGCCAGGACTGTATCTTTTCTTCGGTCTTCCGCGAGGCCGACGCCCTGGTGGGTCTAGCATGAACGATGTCTTTGCTACTGAACCTTCTTCCCGGTGAGTGACGTGTACGTACCACCGCAGTCTCGATTGTTGCATCGTCCTTACTATAGGTGTTATTCCCGCGCGTTTGCGAAAACATCGTCATTGCTGACATGATTCCATTTTTTACTCCCAACCACCATCGCAGCATATACATTTCCATTGCATGAAGGTCTTGCTAGCATTCCGATCCGTATAGAGCAGGGGGTCTTATGATGGATTTATAGACCTTCGCCTTCAGGCGCTGTGGCATGCGGCGGTCACATAGTACACCGGTTACTTGCCGCCATTTAGCCCAGGCAGCTGTAATCCTCACACAACCTCAGGAGTGACGTCGCTGTCATTGGTGATAAGGGATCTGAGGTACTTGAAGCTTTGTGTCTTCGTCAGGTAGGTATCGTTGATTGTGATGGTGCCTTCCGTTTGGAGGCCACTTTCCATGTACTCTGTTTTCATGATGTTGAGTCTCAATCCGTTATTCGCCAGCCGATATTTCCAGCATTGCGTGTTTTCCTGAAGCTGGCGCCGATCCTTATCCGCCAGTAAGACATCATCGGCGTATAGCAACGTCTATGGCAGAGCTGTTTGAATGTCAGCAGTCACAGTATCCATGCACAGGATGAACAGCAGTGGCGAGAGGGCCGAACCCTGGTGGACACCGACTTTGAGATTAAACGGCTCAGACACACCTGCTGGACATCGCACTGTGCTGTTGACGCCCCTGTATAGAAGCTTCACCCAGTCGACGTAGGCTTCAGGGACGTGATGTTTGCGCAATGCCTGCCAGATCAAACTGTGAGGAACTCTATCAAAAGCTTTTTCGAGATTCAGGAATGTTATGTGCACCGTTTGATTCCTCTCGCGGTGTTATTCTACTAGCAAACGGGCAGCACGAATAGCGTCGATTGTCCCACATCCCTTGACAAAGCCGCACTGGTTTGACTTGATTTTCACAATTTTACAATTTTACATTTGCACAATTTAGGATAACGCCTAGATAATCAGTTATAAATAATACCTTACTATTGTCGATTCACTTACTGCAAATCCGTCTTTGATCGCTTGACGATTTTTGTCTCGGAGTCGATCCAAATTCGGCGAATATGTCGGCTGCGGATCCGCGATATAGCTCAACAGCTTCGCCCAACACTGAAAATACTGTGTTTTGTATTCTTTTATTTGACTCTCGTAGTAGCCACCGACTTCCTTGTTTTGTTCAGACACGACACGGAGGCCGCCGGACTTTTGCAACGATTTTAGAATGTGATTAAAATTATTGAGCATAAAAATTGCTTTCAGCGTTGGTTCGTTGTACACCTCGCCCTTTGTTCGTAAATTAAGACCCAACGCCGAGAGAACCCGAGCGAAATATTTTGGCATTGCAAGCGATCGCGTTTTGTCGTCATCTTGCTCGTTCGATAGAACGATGCTAAGCGAATAACGAAATTCAAGCAGTTGTTCCAGGAACATCAGCGCATTACTTGTCACCTGATGAACGGTTCCGTCTTTTGGAATAATTCGATCCTGGTCTGTTTTCAGCTGTTCCACAAATTCTTCCAAACCTTTGACACACTGAAATAACAATGAATGTTCCGTAAGTGTAAAAATACAGCACTGCTTGTTAGGACGAATATCTAACGATGTATCGAATGAATGCTGCTGTCCCGAATTTCAACGTATTTTCATAATGCCCGTTAGTTGAACCCTGCTAATGTTACTATGTTGGTTTACAGTAACCGTTTGATCCCTTTACCTGTAGCTTAATTCTCAACACCGTACAGCCATGGCCATAAATAAGTCCGTTTAACTGCAGTTGAATTCTCAAGGCCGTACAGTTATGGCCAGAAATAAGTCCAAAATAATCGACCAAATGCGATCGATTCCGATTTAACGAAATTTCGATCGATTTCGATTAAACGAAATTTCCATAGATTTCGATCGTTTTAGATTTTGGCGCAATTAGATAAATTTTAAAATTGTAAAATTTCGATTATTTTTGATTAAAACAAAATTTCGGTCGTTTTCGATCATTGCGGTTAAAAGATTTTTGGATTGCGGTTTCGATTGCACCTATTTTGACCACGATTGTACTTACTGTTCGAATTAAAACATATTCAATATTGTTATAAAAGCTGAAACTCATTTCATGCCCGAATTAATTTAAGTATCGTCCAATGTATGACAAACGCAAGCACGCATTTGGAATCGAACCTGGATTCTATGATTTCGGGCGGCGTGCACTATCCGCTCAACTATCGATGAGCTGTTTCCTTGATGCTTTTGTTGAGTTGCTACAGTTGATTGATAACAACTAATTACGTTTCAGTGTGTTGTATTAACTTAATTCCGTGTAGAAGTGTACGCATGCTATAATTGTTCGCTAGCTATGAAAGGAGCCTTAAGAATTCGACAACAGTTTAGCAACGAGATACAGTCGCGGCCAAAAATAAGTGCAATCGATCGCAATTTCCTTTAATCGAAATCGATCGAAATTTCGATCGATTATATTGTACTTATTTCTGGCCGTACATGTAGCTCAATGGATAGTAAACATTGACTATTATCCGAGTGTTCAGAGTGAGACACCTCGGCGACCAACAATTGGTTATCGATGCTCGAAATGTAAATAATTCAGGACGTAAGGGTTAAGAAGCTTTGCAAAGCGAACGACGCATGTGCAAACATTATACAAAAAACTCAGATGACATAAATATAATTTACCATGCGCCATTTCCACAAAATTTTTACACTATATTAGTAGTAACTTTAAGCGTCAGAATTAACATTTTCTCCATATTTTTACACTACAAGAGCCAAGCAACGCTATATAAGGTCAAAACACAGTTAGGCGTTTATGGAAATGACAACGTTCTTGGCTTATTAATACTAGCAAACCCAAAAATTTACGTCATACATACCCCACTTATCGTTTAGGTTATGTGTACCCCAGCGTTGTTGCGGTACTCGCCACTATTATTGTCTGTCGCCTTACAAGCGAGGAAAACAGCAGCACAAAACCAAACAATATAATTTCAAAATAAAATTTTTCACACGACCGAGTCGCGAGAGAGGAACGAGCGAGCAGCGGACAATTGTGGCGAGTACCGAACGATATGCAAGCTGAATGAAAAACACAAAGTTACTCATACTTACCAAAGAATCAATAGAACGTGCCAAGTCACTGAATTTCGGGTGAAGATTGTCCGCATACTGCTAAAATTAAAGCCAAAATAAGTTAACAACAAAACAACATTCAAGAGTTTACACAGTATATTCGTAATTATATCATTTATTAAACATTAAACGGGTTATCATATATAAGAGATGAGTGAAATTTGATCGAACACGAGTTTAAAAGGAAAGTCGGGTAGCGTTTGCAGTTAATACATAGTAATAATTCTCACTGTATATAATATACCCATTATTGCAAGCAAACAATGTATCGTATAAAAACTACATAACGTATTGCATAATAAAAATACAAATAAATACGGGAAGCCTAAACTATTATTATTGTTATGGACAATTATTGCTATCTACACTCAACCAGAATTGCACTATTTTCAATAATTCTGGAAGCAAAGTCTACAACCGACAGCAATCGCAGCCGACAACAAACACTGTGACTAATGAGAATTCTTAAGCAAGCAGAATGGCGCTACATTCAATAATAATCCAGGAAGCGACATCACAGTCACAAACAGGATACATTTGGAGCGACCAGAAACACTGTAATCAATGACAATTATTGTAAACCAAGCAGTGAGAAAACTTCAAACGTCTGAGAAGCTCGGGCAGCAAACGAATATCATAATTCCAATACTTTAGAAATCAACATGCGACGACAGCCATTTTTAGCGAGTGTTATATTTAATAACAAACTTTAAATTATTTGTTTTGAACGAGTATTTTATAGCGTTATAATACAGTTGAAGCCGCTTGACCGCGTTATTTGCCGTACCTTGACTATTTTCATTGCTTCATCATTGCCGCGGAAAAACGACGCCACGTGAAATAGACAAAACATCGAGGCGTGATCTTGGCGCAGTTGGCTTTTTCGAATCTGCGAGAGGAGATTCTGAAATAAAGAAAAAAGAGATTAAATTAAACTATGAATCACACATTGTACATTATTGCAAATACTAGTGCGTTGGGCGTTGGTGTAGGAAATTCCAAACGATATCATGACTGCACGGAATTACACTGAAGAACTATTCAGCGTTTAAGCAACGTTTGTCTGAAGGTACATCGCTGAGCTAGTTTGCGCTACCCGCTGCCCCACATGGGGACGATCGGTCCGTTCCCCTGTATTTCATAGGCTGACATTTCGTACGCCTTATAAGATGCATGGGGGTAGCGGAAAACGCACTAAGTACGATAAGACCTTACACGGTAATAATGAAAAGTTGAAGTGTGACATATTCTTCAGTATAATATCATGCATTCTTAATAATATTAATTACACATTTCGTAATTAATCTATAGATATAGCTCTACAGAAAAAGGCAAACGCTACATACATCTGGTCGTTTGTAGTGATATCTTTTAAACATACAGCTATGCTTCTTTTCAAGGCTCAAGGTGTAGTCTCCATATTGCGATAATCTGATTCTGCCGCAGACAGCTTATTTTCAAATGAGCTTTTCGACTTACATAGTCTTCATCCTCCCGAAGTAACCGGTTAGCAGGAGCAATACTATAATTTGGAGCTAACTGGACTTCACATTCAGACTCTTGTTGAACTTGTATAAGTAAAACAAACCACTTGAAAAAAACAAATTACTTCCTATCTTTGATAGTTCGATTAGTTACAGACGATAGAGTTTCGCTTCAACGGAATCCAACTTCATTTCACTAATCGCTAATATCGTTTTAACAAAAGAAAACGAAATCCAACGAAACATTAAGCAGCTTTTGAACCTTTAATTCAGACTGTAACTGTGCTACTTACAATAAAATACTAATATCTCGCAAGCGAGGGTGAAACGAAGCTAGCGTAGTTTCATTTTTGAGTTATATTTTATTTAATCACCTATATAACAGGCTGCGTTTGATGTATATGCTACCCTAGAACCTCTTGAACCCTGAATCCATTGAAAATCCTAAAACATCATCGACCCCAACTAACAACGTATCAAGTATTTGTGCTGGTCTCTACATAACCAAGCCACACGTATTCAGTCTACCGGAAAACCTACAGTACTCGCCAGAGAGTGTCACCTTTCGAACGAACGAACATCGAACAGAAATCGAACAAAATTTATTTATTCTCGAACACTTTTCGAACAACTCTGGAACAAAGTTTAACTTTAAAATAGCGCCAATATTTTGAACGCGTCTCGAACAAAATTTTGAAGTTATCGAACGAAAATCGAAAGAATAGCACTTATTTTTGGCGTGTACTGTATATAGACAATATTCTTGATGGCCTGTACGCAATACGGCACAAACAACCGCAGACATACTATTTTCTGGTAATTGGGTTCATTGACCTCAAACCCATGAAAAAGCATGAAATATATGTGCTGGACTCTAGATATCCACATCATTGTATTCAGCGCACCGAAAAACGTCTATATAGAGTATTTTTGATGACGATGTACCAAAATACTGAAGACCGCCATTTCCTGGAAATCTGGTTTCATTGACCCTAAACCCAATGAAAACGCCCGAAAATCCATAAGATACTCGTGTTTGGCTCTTTATAAGCAAACCATCGTAATCAGCCTACCGTAACACCAATATAATCAGTTCTTGATGATCTGTACGCAATACGTAATCAAACAACAAAGACAAACTATATTCTGGAAATTGGGCCTAAACCCATGAAATGTGCACACTGGAATCAATATAACCAAATCTTTGTATTCAGTCTTCAGAAACACCTAAATAGACAATTCTTGATGAGTTGCGCGCAATAGATAATCAGACAAATGAAACTCACTACATTTTCGAAGTTGGGTTCTTGGACCATAAAACCCGTGATACCCCTTAAAAAGGTATAATATAATCAAGTTGGACTCTAACCATCGTATCCAGCGCTCATTGTAAGGTCAAAACAAGTAATAAGCGGCGAAATTCGAAAAATCGTCGTTTCTGGCAAAGGGTCGACGAATTATATTCGGGCCCACGTTTGCCTATGGAGTGGTCCCACAAAAATATCTTAGCCACCAAAGTTGTAGCTCGATGAGCAGATTCTGTATGGCGGTCTCCAATTTCCGATGCGATATATGCCGATCCGATGTGTCGCGAGATATGGGCTGCGGAACACCGGTACCCTTATGGCTAGATTTGGCAAAGAGCCCATAAAAACCTATTTTTTCATTTTGAACCTGAAGTTGGGGTCGGAGTAGTTCACGATTCAAAAAGGTCGTACCACTTTTACTATCGAAGAAAAGGATTTGCCGAAATCCGTCCATCCGAAAATGAGTTACGACTGACAGTGCCAAATAACAATAGAAATTTTCACGATTTACCCTCTAGCGCCCCCAGTGGAAACCAAGCCGCTTCGCTCGCTCCGTTTCAATTAGCTGAATTCGGTATTGTACGGAACTACATGATGACACCTAGTCGCAAATGTGCAAAGCTGATGGACACAATTTCACTGGAACGTCGACGGACGCAATTTCGGCTGGGAGCCGCGGACAGACGTAATTTCGGCTCGGCGCCGCGGACAGACGTAATTTCGGCTCGGCGCCGCGGACAGACGTAATTTCGGCTCGGCGCCGCGGACAGACGTAATTTCGGCTCGGCGCCGCGGACAGACGTAATTTCGGCTCGGCGCCGCGGACAGACGTAATTTCGGCTCGGCGCCGCGGACAGACGTAATTTCGGCTCGGCGCCGCGGACAGACGTAATTTCGGCTCGGCGCCGCGGACAGACGTAATTTCGGCTCGGCGCCGCGGACAGACGTAATTTCGGCTCGGCGCCGCGGACAGACGTAATTTCTGCTTGTCGCCGCGGACAGACGTAATTTCTGCTTGTCGCCGCGGACAGACGTAATTTCGGCTGGGCGCCGCGGACAGACGTAATTTCGGCTGGGCGCCGCCGACAGACGTAATTTCGGCTTGGCCCCCCCGACAGACGTAATTTCGGGTGGGCGCCGCCGACAGACGTAATTTCGGCTGGGCGCCGCCGACAGACGTAATTTCGGCTGGGCGCCGCCGACAGACGTAATTTCGGCTGGGCGCCGCCGACAGACGTAATTTCGGCTCGGCGCCGCGGACAGACGTAATTTCGGCTCGGCGCCGCGGACAGACGTAATTTCTGCTTGTCGCCGCGGACAGACGTAATTTCTGCTTGTCGCCGCGGACAGACGTAATTTCTGCTTGTCGCCGCGGACAGACGTAATTTCTGCTTGTCGCCGCGGACAGACGTAATTTCGGCTGGGCGCCGCGGACAGACGTAATTTCGGCTCGGCGCCGCGGACAGACGTAATTTCGGCTGGGCGCCGCGGACAGACGTAATTTCGGCTGGGCGCCGCGGACAGACGTAATTTCGGCTGGGCGCCGCGGACAGACGTAATTTCGGCTGGGCGCCGCGGACAGACGTAATTTCGGCTGGGCGCCGCGGACAGACGTAATTTCGGATGGGCGCCGCGGACAGACGTAATTTCGGCTGGGCGCCGCGGACAGACGTAATTTCGGCTGGGCGCCGCGGACAGACGTAATTTCGGCTGGGCGCCGCGGACAGACGTAATTTCGGCTGGGCGCCGCGGACAGACGTAATTTCGGCTGGGCGCCGCGGACAGACGTAATTTCGGCTGGGCGCCGCGGACAGACGTAATTTCTGCTTGTCGCCGCCGACAGACGTAATTTCGGCTGGGCGCCGCCGACAGACGTAATTTCGGCTGGGCGCCGCCGACAGACGTAATTTCGGCTGGGCGCCGCCGACAGACGTAATTTCGGCTGGGCGCCGCCGACAGACGTAATCTGGCTGGGCGCCGCGGTCAGACGTAATTTCGGCTGGGCGCCGCGGACAGACGTAATTTCGGCTGGGCGCCGCGGACAGACGTAATTTCGGCTGGGCGCCGCCGACAGACGTAATTTCGGCTGGGCGCCGCCGACAGACGTAATTTCGGCTGGGCGCCGCGGACAGACGTAATTTCGGCTGGGCGCCGCCGACAGACGTAATTTCGGCTGGGCGCCGCCGACAGACGTAATTTCGGCTGGGCGCCGCCGACAGACGTAATTTCGGCTGGGCGCCGCCGACAGACGTAATTTCGGCTGGGCGCCGCCGACAGACGTAATTTCGGCTGGGCGCCGCCGACAGACGTAATTTCGGCTGGGCGCCGCCGACAGACGTAATTTCGGCTGGGCGCCGCGGACAGACGTAATTTCGGCTGGGCGCCGCGGACAGACGTAATTTCGGCTGGGCGCCGCGGACAGACGTAATTTCGGCTGGGCGCCGCGGACAGACGTAATTTCGGCTGGGCGCCGCGGACAGACGTAATTTCGGCTGGGCGCCGCGGACAGACGTAATTTCGGCTGGGCGCCGCGGACAGACGTAATTTCGGCTGGGCGCCGCGGACAGACGTAATTTCGGCTGGGCGCCGCGGACAGACGTAATAACGGCTGGGCAACGCGGACAGACGTAATTTCGGCTGGGCGCCGGACAGACTTAATTTCGGCTGGGCGCCGCGGACAGACGTAATTTCGGCTGGGCGCCGCGGACAGACGTAATTTCGGCTGGGCGCCGCGGACAGACGTAATTTCGGCTGGGCGCCGCGGACAGACGTAATTTCGGCTGGGCGCCGCGGACAGACGTAATTTCGGCTGGGCGCCGCGGACAGACGTAATTTCGGCTGGGCGCCGCGGACAGACGTAATTTCGGCTGGGCGCCGCGGACAGACGTAATTTCGGCTGGGCGCCGCGGGACAGACGTAATTTCGGCTGGGCGCCCCGGACAGACGTAATTTCGGCTGGGCGCCGCGGACAGACGTAATTTCGGCTGGGCGCCGCGGACAGACGTAATTTCGGCTGGGCGCCGCGGACAGACGTAATTTCGGCTGGGTGCTGCGGACAGACGTAATTTCGACTGGGCGCCGCGGACAGACGTAATTTCGGCTGGGCGCCGCGGACAGACGTAATTTCGGCTGGGCGCCGCGGACAGACGTAATTTCGGCTGGGCGCCGCGGACAGACGTAATTTCGGCTGGGCGTCTCGGACAGTCGTAATTTCGGCTGGGCGGCGCGGACAGACGTAATTTCGGCTGGGCGCCGCGGACAGACGTAATTTCGGCTGGGCGCCGCGGACAGACGTAATTTCGGCTGAGAGCCGCGGACAGACGTAATTTCGGCTGGGCGCCGCGGACAGACGTAATTTCGGCTGGGCGCCGCGGACAGACGTAATTTCGGCTGGGCGCCGCGGACAGACGTAATTAGGCTGGGCGCCGCGGACAGACGTAATTTCGGCTGGGGCGGTGGACGGAAGACGTAATTTCGCTGGGCGCCGCGGTTGGCGGGCGCCGCGGACAGACGTAATTTCGGCTGGGCGCGGCGGGACATCGTCATTCGGCTGGGCGCCGCGGACAGACGTAATTTTCGGTTGGGCGCCGCGGACAGACGTAATTTCGGCTGGGCGCCGCGGACAGACGTAATTTCGGCTGGGCGCCGCGGACAGACGTAATTTCGGCTGGGCGCCGCGGAGGATACGTAATTCGGCTGGGCGCCGCGGACAGATGTAATTTCGGCTGGGCTCCGCGGACAGACGTAATTTCGGCTGGGCTCCGCGGACAGATGTAATTTCGGCTGGGCTCCGCGGACAGATGTAATTTCGGCTCGGCTCCGCGGACAGATGTAATTTCGGCTGGGCTCCGCGGATAGATGTAATTTCGGCTGGGCGCGGATGGGCACAATTTGGCTGAACGTGGAAGGGCACAATTTCGGCTGGACGCGGATGGACGCAATTTCGGCGGGACGCGGATGGACGCAATTTCGGCTGTACGCGAACGGGCGCCATTCCGGCTGGACGATGATGGACGCGAACGGACGCCATTTCGGCTGGACGCGGACGGACGCAATTTCATCTTGACGCGGACGGACGAAATCTCATCTGGACGCGGACAGACGTACTTTTGTCTGGACGCGGACAGACGCGATTTCGTGGATTCTTCTATACGTGGACGGACGAAATGGCCTTAAAATTGTCCTCGATTGTATAATAGACGGCTGAATTTTTATCAAAGTTCTAGCATTTTAGTACAAATGTTTTCAAACGCCAAAAATTCAGACTTACATCGCCCTGCTCGAGAATGAACGCAAAAGGACGCTGAAGCAGAAATCGCTGTATATCGTTACAATCGGATTCAGTGAATATTTTCTCGATCGCAATAAGATAGCGCTGAAATATGACACAGTACGTGAAGTCAGTTTAGAGAAAATTGCCTTAAATACATAAATACAAAGCAAAATATACATTTCATTAAAATGTAACGACCTTGTTCTTTTTAGGCAAACAACGAAATACAGTGCTTGTCAGAAACGACTGCTGTATGTTCGTGCGAAAAATTTAAAATTTTGTTCAGCGGTAATGTGGTCGTATGTAGATATCTAAAATTTGTTCGATATTCGCCAACGCGACTGTCATTTCAGCGACTACTGTATTCTTTCGAAGGTAGTAATTGTCGTATACAGCGGTAGCTAGCGGCGGATCCAGAATATCGGTATGGAGAGGCGGACTCACGACTGCTCCGTATCATAGACTGGTGGCGTGCAACGGTGTTTACTGCAGCCGAGGGACGATTTGGCATGAAGCCAACACTCGGTAACGGAAGAGACAGGAGTCCCCCACCCCCACTCTGGATACGCCTCTGGTGGTAAATATATTTAACCATTGTTTTTGCTTACGTTACTACAGAACTCGCCACGCTGACTGTCGCTTTATGAGCGCGCGACGAGAGAACAACAAAGTGTAAGCTATAAAATTTTTTAATAAATTTTCCACGAGAAAGCAGCAAGTTGCCAACAAACAATAATTTTGTTGACTAGCTAAGTACTGACGATCTGCCGTTGAAAATAAGGAAATACCAACCCTTCGAAGCATCACAGCTGCCTGAGTAAGAACGACAAAAGTTTCCGCTTCGCGATCTTCTAACAGATCACTGCCGGAAATGCCCGTACCGCCAGTGTGTGATTCCATTGCAAGATTTGTCTGACGACGATTTGCTGCAAACAAAATATACGAAGTTGTGTTGACAGAAGAGAGTGTAAAATAACTATTGTGACAAATTGTGTCGGTTTGTAAGAATCGCATAAGACACAGTGACACAAAAAGTTGCATGCTGGCGTTATGGAAATGTCTACAAATACGGGCTAGTTTCGGTAAAAAGTACAAGATCAGAACGGTTACTTATCTTCTTAGGAGTAGGTTTTAGTTAGCATCAATCAGTACAGACTGAATATCGATGCTGAATGCATATAATAAAATTTTTTGCTAACAATGAATATTATTCCGTGTCCAATAGCGATTGTCAGAAAAAAATTTAGCTTATACGGATTGATGCAAATGATTAATGTGAAACACAGACACACTTACTCGAATCGCCGCCATACACGCGATAGATCTTCCTTCTTACCCTGAAAAAATACACTATATATACATAATGTTAGCATAAAAACAATACCTATTACCAAGAGTTCATTATCAAAATATTGTAAAAGAGTATGACATTTGCTCATACTAAGGTAGTTTACTTTATCCGATGATGTGGATGGTTTTCGGCTTACCCCCAAAGATTGCAAGAGGGATACCCCAAGGTACTTCAGATCGGCTACCTCAAAAGATTTTTAGGGGTACTAACTATTAGATCGCCAATAACCATTAAGATTCGAGCAGGAATCGAAACCACCAGTGACTGATACTCCTGCCTGATTCTGACTGGTTATTAACTACCTGATATTTGGTACCGCCAAGAAGTCAAGGCGGGGTAGTCGATACCCCCACCTCAAACAACCTTTGGGGTGTACCCCCTACAATCATTACTGGTAAGCCGAAAAACCACCACATGATTGGATAAGGTTAAGTACTCGAGTATGATCGAGTGTCATTCTGTTCGACAAAATACTATAATGCACTCTTGTTATTAGTCATTTTTAGCACAGATTCTTCACCATAAATTATTTTCTGCAATGTGACTGGGTTTTTGGCTTTTCTATTCGATATATTTTGTAAGTTATACGGAGATGGTGTTAGACTGCTAGGAAATCGCAGCTGCAACCGTCTCGCAAAAAAGCAGCAATCGGTTCGCACTCGTCAAGATTACGCATAACGCCGTTCGCTGTAGGTCCACGGTTGGACAACCTATAATGACAGTTGTTGTCGAACCCTAAATTTAGCTTACTGACGAACAATACAAAATTCACTATAATGCATTTACAAACAAAACTAAAAAATGATACTGCATAATTTTCATGCCTAAATATATGTCTGTATTAATTCTTTTTAAATCATTTTTTTCTGAAAACCGAAAAA
This sequence comes from Trileptium ribeirensis, assembly GCA_030248225.1. Taxonomy (NCBI): domain Eukaryota; kingdom Metazoa; phylum Nematoda; class Enoplea; order Enoplida; family Thoracostomopsidae; genus Trileptium; species Trileptium ribeirensis. The sequence goes on along the minus strand of JASANE010020571.1, from coordinate 42,528 downwards.
TTATTTTGTGCAATACAAATAATCAATTTGAAATATGTGAACGTAGAAGTTTCGTATTAATTTTAATAGAGTGAAAAAAATATAGAAATGGTTATTTTTGTATCAAAGCAATTATTTTTAAACAAGGTAACCTAAAGAATAATAGTACATTATATCTCGTTTAGAACATTCAGTAAAAACTAATGGTCAAAACTTACCCGCCGGCAATTCGTGAAGACGCGGATTCTTTTCGATTTCCGCCGACCTAAAGAAAAAATTTATTACACATAATTTTATACTTTATACATAAAGCAAACATTTATTATATGTACATAACATATACAACATAATTAATCATGACACAACACCTTTACAAATCAGGTTAAAACTAGTAACTCGCAAGAGAGGGTGATACAGAGCGAGCGTGGGTTTATTTTTATGTTACCATTTTGTTTCATAACCTGTAACAGGCTGTGTTTGATGTATGTACCACCAAAAAACATCTTGAACCCTGAATGCATTGAAAATCCTAAAACCTCGTCCACCCTAACCCTATCGAGAACAACAACTGACAACGCATGAAGTGTTTGTGCTGCTCTGTAGATAACCAAACTATCGTATTAAGCCTACAGGCAAAACCTATATAGACAATTCTTGATGAACTGTAAGTAATACTTAACTAAACAAATGAAGGCAGTCTATATTCTGGAAATCGGGTGCACTGACCCTAAACTCATTGAAAACCCAAGAAAATGCATGAAATATGCATGCTGGACTGCAGATAACCAAGTCATTGTATTCAGCATACCGGAAAACCCTTATGGAAATTCTTGATGAGCTGTACGTAATACGTAACCAAATAGCAAAAGATAGTATATATTCTGCAAATCCAGCTTATTGATACTAAACCCATTGACAATACATGAAAAGGCTTGAAATACACACCCTGGACTCAAGATAACAAAATCATTATATTCAGCCTTAAGAAATACCTATATAGACTATTCCTGATGACCTGAACGCAATACATATTCAGACAAATGATAACACACTGCATTCTGGAAGTCGGGTCCGTCGACCATAAAAGCCTTGAAATCCCATGAAAAAGCATAATATAGTGAATCAAGTGGGACTCTAGGTAGCAAAACCATCGTAACCAGCGTTCTTGATAAAATAATAGGCACTAATTGTAAGGTAAAAACAAGCAATGACACGGCGTATTCTGAAAAATCGCTATTTCCGGCAAAAGTTCGATGAAACATATAGGAGCCCATAGGCGCCAGGGAGTGGTCCCAAAAAGTTGTAGTCAGCAAAGTAGATCTTGACCAGCTGATTAATTTTTAAATGTGAAACCGTATATTGGCAAAGGACCCTTAAAAACTTGTTTTTGGTATTTTGACTCCAAAGATGGAGTCGGAGCTGCTAGAGTTCAACTAAAGGGCGCACCATCGTCACTTTTGCTATCGAATAAAAAATTTACCGAAATCCATCCACTCGAAGATGAGTTATGAATGACAGAAACAGACAAAAACATATTTTTACGATTTTCCCCCTAGCGCCCTCAGTGGAAACTCCGCTCGGTTCGCTCGTTCGCTATACCGAATTATAGGAAGGTATAGTCACGGGCAATAATATAATTGAATAAAAAAAACAAACGCGAACGAATGTGAACGCAAACTAAATTATTGTTTTATTTTCGAACGAATGTATTTGCGTTCGTTTGTGAACGAACGTAAACGTAAACGCAAACCAACGCTGTTAGCGCCAGTCTATAACCGAACGTTGTTGCGTTCGTTGTTTGTGCACTTAAACGTAAACGCAAACCAACGCTGTTATAACTAGTCTATAACCGAACGTTGTTGCGTTCGTTGTTTGTGCACTTAAACGTAAACGCAGACCAACACTGTTATAACTAGTCTATAACCGAACGTTGTTGCGTTCGTTGTTTGTGCACTTAAACGTAAACGCAAACCAACGCTGTTATAACTAGTATATAACCGAACGTTGTTGCGTTCGTTGTTTGTGCACTTATTTCTGTTCACGGTCATAATGCGCAAAATTGATAAGTCCTTTTATTGCTCAGGTATAAGAAAGGGTGACAAATATAAGTCTATCTGGCTGTCTTGAGTATCAATTTTGCCCTATGACGTAAAAGACATTACTGTGAAAACATTTTTTACATTTTTTAATCGCTGCATTTTCATTTCGATTTCCGTACCATTTTAGAAGTTGTATAGAACAATAATTATACTACACACTCACTGAAGATGGAGGTAGAGTTGATGTCCGCGACTGAATCGCGTTAACACCCGTAACGCCAGCGTCGTTTCGGCGTAATTCGGCGAGTCTGAAATACACCGTTATAACGCGAACAATGTAGCAAGGCCAAATATCGAAGTATTTATATCAGTAGTAATATTTACAATGGAATTTGCTTTCAAAAAATTAACAAAATGAGCAGGTTAATAATTAATCGAGACCAGGAGAAATCGAGAAAATATTATTTCTCCACTGTAATTTTTACTTCTTCATCATGACTTACATTTTTTTAACTCTGAAGCTTCTGATCATTAGGACATTATTATTCCTGTCTCAAAAGTTAACTTATTGTATTGTTACGACGGTGTCGTACATTTTATGCTACAGCTAGTTGGCGATGTAAACAGACTAAAGCCACAAATTTTAAAGATTATTAATTTCACTCCAAAAGGATGATCATGGACAAGGTCTGCAAAAAATAGGACAAAAACGTCAAAATAGAGGACATAAACAGCAGCGGTCCCAAAAGGAATGGGGAAGCGGCCGCCTCCCGAAGATTTTGGAACGATTTTTTTATAAATTTGCATTATACAAATTTTTAACATCGTTAGTGAAGGAATTGTATATTTAAAAAAACAACCTATTTTTGGGTGTTTCTCGACCAGCTTCAGTTCTTCATCGTAGTTTCAACAATTCAGCAGGCAATTCCGCCAATCTGGAACTCGCTGTTGATAGCTCAGCCATTTGAAGATGGACAGTTCCTTCTGACAAGAAGTGGATAATTCCTTCTGCATTACGTATCTCAGTTTCATTCGTCCTCCTTCGCAGACGTAGTTGCTCCAAAGGCGGAATTCCACTGTATGTGGGTTTTTCCTCAACTCGCCCAGCTTCAGAAGATCAAGACAGGTTCAGTTTGTTTTCGGATACGAAATCCAACAAAGAGCTTGATAAAATCTCACAAGTCGCACTAGACAAAAACCTTGCACTTACAAATTGAGATTCAACTCGTTTGGCCACCTTGGACAACCAGGTAACATGCATATCCATTTGCTTCTTGACCTGGGAGGTTGTCGTTTCGTCGAATGAAATGGAAAACCCATTTGGACTCACGCACTTCATCTAGCACCACTGATTTGAGAAGTGGGGCGATGCCGAAGTTTATACTATATGAGACTTTATACCGGTGTATCTTGACGTCACGAGCTGTCTAAACACTCCGTATTATTTTTGGTTTGCTTAAAATTTTTAGGCTCGGCCCGAGCCAACCAGTGAGAAAATACGAATTTTCGGCCCGGTCCGGGGCTCTGATCCCAACATGTAATGTTACAGGATGAGTAATTTTTGAATTTTGCCTAGTTTTGTTCTGCTGATTTTTTGGGTTCAAAGACAACATTTTCTTTGTGAGGCTAAAAAGAGGAAATAGAGTTTTGACAAATTTCAAAACAGAGAACAGTTTTGGAAATAGAGGACAAATAGAGGAATAGAGGACATCTGCATGCTCTGGATGATAGATCAACCATATTAAAACTGGTTGGGAGGATCAAAAATTTTCCATAAATTTTGAGGGTGCCACAAAGAACCCACAAATTTGGGGATACTGAAAAATTCGATGCACCGAGTAATTTTCTCGCTGCTGATCTGCTGATTTGAAAATTTCTGGGTGCTCTAATTAATTGCACCTATCCAGTAATTTTGCAGGTACAATCATGACACAATAGTTGTAAATATTGCGTGACAAATTTAATGACCCTCCTTCAGTTTAAAAGTGGACTATCTGTAACACCCAAGTCATTGATGTCAGGAAAATACTACTGGTGAGAATATTAAGAAAAGCAAAACCATCGTTAAGGCACTACTCTGCTGATGGACCAAATGGACGGTGCAAAAAGTTAGGAATGTGATGAGGTCTAGGAAATTTAAACTACAGACATTAACGCAACGACAAAGGGTAGCAGGACGAAAATATTAGGAAATTTTACAACTATGGATACTACAGCAAAACAAACAGTAAATTGTCGCATGAAGTAAGATTTGGGGTTAATCACGATACTGAGACCAAATACCTCTACACACCAACACTCTTTACTACAACACAACACAACGCAGAAACATTGTCTAGTGTCCTTGACCGAAAATGCTCGGGACGTAACTTACCCTTGCAGAGTATGTAGGAAATTCTTCGATTGAATTTCGGCATAAATGTTGATGTACTCGGTTGATTTTGTATTTTTTCGCAGCCACTGCGCTATTTTAGCCAAATTTTCGACCGCTGGTTCTGAAGTTATGAGACAAAAATACTTAAAATATTTTGGCAGTCAGTTCCGACAAAACCGTGCAGTACCCGCCAAAAATGACTGTCGCTCGCTCGCGACTCGCTCGAGACTCGCTCGCGACTCGCTCGCGACTTGCTCGAAATAAATTTGTTCTAAAAATAGAATTTTCTATTAATTTAAATAGTTGCGAAATCTCGAGCGAGCCACTCGCTCGCGACTCGCTCGAGACTCGCTCGCGACTCGCTCGAACTCGCTCGCTCGAAATGCGACGGTCATTTTTGGCGAGTACTGTACGTGGCATATTTGACATACAATCGTGGCCAAAAATACATAAGTGTAATCGAAAAAGATCGAAATCGCAATTGATCGAAATATCGTTTAATTGAAAATAACCAAAACTTTATAAATTTGAAATTTATTTAATTGTCCTAAAATCTTAAACCAAATCGATCTAGATTTGGTTTAATCGATATCTATCGAAATTTCGTTTAATACAAAATAATCGAAATTTTATATAATTGAAATTTATTATCTGCGTTAAAATCGAAATCGAATGAAATCGATCTAAATTTCGTTTAATAGAAATCGATCTAAATTTCGTTTAATCGAAATCGATCGAAATTTCTCATCGATTATTTTGAACTTATTCCAGACCATGAATGTATGTACGTAATTAATTCAGCATTTTAAAACATTTTTTATTTGATTTCTTAATAACTTTTTGTATAGGCTAAAACAAGTTCTCTTGTAGTTAGTTCAAATAATAAGCGCTACTAACACCACAGAGGCTTACCCAAATCTCAAATCTGAAATTGATTTCAAGCACCATTATTTTTATATTATTATAAGCCTCGTTGTAGAAAAATTTGGGGGCCAATTTTGAACGCATATAAAGTTCCTGTCAACTGTAAATCGCCGCTGTTCGTTCGAGACTCGTTCGATGTTTGTTTGGAAACTTTTGTTGGAATCGTACATTTTGTTTTGGTACAGACGTGAATTTGTAAATGTGTTCGGTGTTATATACGAGCAGTGAAATCAAGTTCAAATAACAATAAAGACTATAAATACAATAATGTTCATGTCATTCGAAACGTATTCAAAACAGTTCGAAATGCGTTCAGAAAAATTATTTTGCTACTCGAAATTTGTCCGAGAATCTCTTAAAATGTTCCTTGTTCACTTGAACACGACTGTGATTTTAGACAGGAACTGTAGTCGGAAACTGATTTCACTGCATTAACAACCTACAATATGCTCAAGCACAGTACAACACTAACGTCTGAATAAGTTATAGTATACAAGCTAAAGTCTCGTCCAAAAATTAGCGTAATCGAAAAAGATCGATGCCGAATCGGTCGAAATTTTGTTGAGTCGCAATCGGACCAAATCGAAATCGATCACAACTTCGAATAATCGAAACTTTACTAGTTTTGAATCTAATTGCCCCAAAACTGAAATCGAGCTTATTTCTGGCTGTCTGTAAAACTTTGCGCGAAAACTAACAGTATTCCCTCATTAGAACACATTCCGTTATGTACTAAAAGCTTACCTGAGATGCACACAAGTTTTTCTTCATTGATTGGCTCTAAAATAAAAACAGTTTATCAACATTTTAGTGTAATGTATTTTATTGTCAGAACAATATACAATGTAGTAACGAATATGCACCACTTTAATTGGAGCTCTAGGAATATATCTAACAGAATTTTGACGCCGTACTACCAAATTATTTTAAAATTCTGACTAAAATACCGAAAATTAGAAGCACGATTAGTTTCAATTTTTCTGAGCTTTTTATCGAGAATTAAAAAAGTTTCCGATTTCTCCAAATTATTGTTGAGTGTACACAAATTTTGCTAAAAATAAAATATAATTTTTGTACCACGCTCCTGACGCGTCGTTTAATAGAGATAATTGTTAATTTAATATTGCAGCAGTACGCGTTCGAATTGACGGATCTTTACTCGAAACGTGCGCTACGAAAAAATTAAACTTTCCCAAAAATTCTTCATTGTACGGATGCTCGTAAAGCGCCAGTCAATTAATATTTGTAGTTTGAGTAAAAGATTTTTATTTAATTTCTGCACATACCCTGTTGCTACAGAGCGCATTGGAAATGAACGGACTACTGTTCGTTCGCTGCCGACTGACTCAAACGGCGACAGTCATGCGAATATGTTTTTAAAGCTATTCCATCAACAAATTAACTGCATCACAACAGATAAAAATTGACGCTTTAAACCCCCCCTACACTCTTGGAGGGAAAGCAAGTAATCATTGGGGCAATTAGTCATTATTTTGAGGTTCGTAATACATTATATTGTGAAAGCAAATCATTAAATCTTTGGAAGTACTTACTACAAGAATAAAAATAATCATTAACCCTAAAGTCATTGGAATGTGGAAGGTAAAGGCTTCGACCTCTCTGAAAATACTGGAAGTGATTAATCATTAGCCCCGAAGTAACTAGAACAGGGAAATCATAATTTTTCTCCCGCGTAATGTGGAAGTAATACCGTGCTATAGTCATAACCATTAATACTTATCTGCGTTCATCTGAGATTGGGACTGGCAGGATATTATTTAATGTCCAGGTACCATTACACTGCAAACCATGGAAAACAAACATGCAACCATACACACATATACCTACAATTTACGTTTAGATTGCAATTACCGGGCTTCCGGTGGGAATCTGAAAATAGGGGTCAAACTTTCTGAAAACCAAGGGGTCAAAGCCTCCCCCTTGGAAGTGACCAAATAAGGGTCAACATTTTTTCGTTTATTTTTTGCTTATTTTTTGAGAAAACACTTTGCACATTTAACTTTCTTAAAACTTGTATATGTCCCTCAAGCACAACCCTTCGAAGTCAAAACAAACTGAGATGTAATGATACTTCATGGATCAACATGTCGTTTCACAGCAATTAAAGTGTAGATGTTACTATCTCCAGGAGTATACAATTTCCCATTTGCCTTATCAAAATTGATGCGAAGTTTCAAAATTGAGAATCCTATTTTTATTTATTTTCGGGCTGCCATTTAAGAAATGTATATCTTCCATGAAACGGTAATAATATACCATGCCATAACGAATTTAACAACAATATCATAAGAATTAAAAAATCCTTGAAGAGATATAATACTCGAAAGCCTTAAATATTATATGTTAATAATACCAACAGAAGTAGTTGTGCTACTCAACAAAAGCCTCTGATTAGATTTGCAAACGCCAAATTAATATTACCAAATACTACTTCAGAATAATATCGTGCATTAATGTGAAGAACGCTACTTTAATAATGTCTAATACATACATAATATATGAATGTGAATACACAAAAGTTATAACAAAGTATTAAGTTTTGGGATCACCAGCTTGGTTATTGTGTCATAACTTTTGCACCCATCGACCATTTAGGTCATCTTGTATAATTATTGAGTACCTTTTTGGTTAGGCGTGACAATTATTGGCCGAAACACGACGAGCAATAATAATCCGAAAACGACATAATTCACCGACGCGTTGTACCTGCGCTGGACAAGGGCGACTAGCGTGATTTCTGGCGTTAATGTATTATGTACATATTTACCATTAAAAATTACATACGTAGAGATTATCCATGCATAATAAGATAGTTACATATTTGATTATCATGTCTGTCTAATTTTTTCAATATTTGTACTTGACAAAAATGTTAATGGGTCTACAGCATGTGTCATTGACTTGGTTAACTGTAATAGAATAAAGGGTACCGCACTATTCTATTACTGAAGCCAAAAATTAATTTTATTTTTGTTCGCTCAAATGCTTCAACTTAGGTTGAAAATATAATTTTTAGTAATATTTACATGATGGTATATACCATTTAAAAACAAATTGTCTATTATAGATAGTTTAATACAACCAAAATTTAACAACCCGTTAATCGTCAGTTCAAAATGAAATTCTGCGTAATACCCACATTTACGGCATCGGTTAAGGGGAATAAGATAGAGGTCATTTATAATTTTGTAATAAAAATAAGCAACGTTGAATACAAAATTGCAGATGTATCATCGTTATGATGCGTATTTAAGAGAAATTATTTTGAATAACATAAAAAATACAGAACGAAAATTCCAATCCTGAGTTACATAGCACCTAACAAACTACAAACCGTAAACAGCGAATGAAGACTAATCCTGAAGCTATGTGATTATAATATGTCGTCGAGGTTCTAAGTTATGTATTGCGAAATCAGCTGTCTCTGGTATTTTGAAACATTACGAATGGCGTCAACCCCCCCCCACAGCACGAGCTTTTCAGTTCTAATATACAAATAGTTGAAGTTTTTGACGCAATCATTTTCGGATGGCATTTTTTCGAAATGTTAGGTGGGTCTGTTTTATTAAGGCTAAAAATTGTGCAATTAAAACAATGTTGTGACAAACCTTTCTGATACGTTTTCCATAAAAAGAACAACGCGGTTTGTTATCAATGTGATATTTGTTTTACCCGGGAAGACAGTTTATTATGCCGTCATACTAAGTGACAACATCAACAAACTACGAAAAGACGTCTGTCTACCTCAGATTACAGCGATGAGATACCGCTATTAAAACAAAGGCGAGGAGAACATGAATTCATAGAATTCGCAGCAATGGCACACGGTATTAACACTGGTCCTTACGAGGTACATTTACTGCTGACAGTGGTAATGATGTAAAATTATTTCTGTGGATCGAAGCTCTCAAAGAGTCCCTACGCAGCTATTATCTAATAGTAAGAATGGCGTCATGAATTATTTAATACTCACTAAAAAGGTCAGGACCGATTTTGGAAAATTATTTACGGAGGAACCAACTTCGCGGAATTAAATTTTGTGTCAGTGTGGAATGTGCACTACAAAACCTGGATGGTATTCGAAAGACAGCACACTTTAGTTAGGTATAAATTTGCGAGAATCGACAAAATTTTTAATACAACATTTTCAACGCGTTAATAAAAAGACTAGAAGATTTCAAAAACTGGGGTTCTGGGTAGTTAATTCAAGTTGCGCTCAATCATAAACAACTTCCCCAATCAATTAGATATCAACACAGTGTTCCAAACATCCAACATACTGACAACAATAATGTTTCTTACATATGAAGTATACTGGCATTTCTTCACCTCACGGACCGTAAATAAGGTACTGAACGTGTTAGCAATTATTATTATCTGCCATTTATGAATGATATAAATATGAACGGTATGAATTTTTCGGTAAGTTTAAAGGATATACCCCATGTGAACAACAAAACAGTATCGTAGTATTGGAGATGGAGATCGTAGTATCCGGGACACGGAGATATAGTTCCGTTGTACATATCTAAAAGCTATCAACGTTAGACATATTTCTGCTTAATGAAAGTCATTATTGAACGAAAGCTTGACTCACTGTAAATCAAAAGAAACATACAATAAAAAACATTACTGCAACAAATGCTGAAAATTAGTATGAAAGTCGGTATAATGAAAGTTCACAAATAAAATTACCGCCCCGTAAATCTGAATTACAGTTTACAATCCACGTCGTATGCAGCGTGTATGTTGTTTAATTTACGCGGAATTTGAATGTCGTCTTCGAAGGTGGGCTCCTGTACTCCCTCCCCAAAAAACTTCGTTTAAAAACATTTACCAACATCGTACTCCATGACTTTGGTTCGGTTGAAGTAGCAGGATGGTAAAACGATAAAACTAAAGTTGGCGAATCAATAATTAAATTTGACGATAATGTGGTCAAAAGTTTTCTACGATAAATTGTTATCGAATTCTCACAGTGATACCAGAGTAATTATGAATAAGCAAAAAATGATTAATTATGATTGATGCTGATTATGAACTCCTTCGTTATTCTGATTAGCTGCTGTTGCCTTAGAAGCATGCACCACTTAAGAACCTGGGCTCTCCAAATTGGGAGAGGGGTGGGGGGCATTTTATAGTGCCCCAGGCAAAATGGAGTGTCCCCCGGTTCGTACCCCTCTGGTAACATTTTGGGCTCCCGCGGTCATCGCCGTTTGGCAACCTTTTTTGTTACAACTCAGTAAATACATCTTAGAAGTACATATAACTTGATCAAAATTTGTTCTAAAATTCCACCCGAAAGCTGAAAATTTCTCAAATTTTGTTAATTTTGTTCTAAAACCACTTTCACTCCATTAAAAGCGTTTTCGCAGTGTATCTGACACGATTTTTAACCATTTTTCTCTTGGCAAAATGCTCCCTGCCAAAATCGTGCCCCCCTGATTCGCAACCAGGGCCAGAGGGCCCACCCCTGTTTATGCCACCTGGCAAAATTTTCAGGGAATTGACATAACAGGAAAACCCTGGTTTGACACGTCCAAAATATTCTTTCAATAAACCGGAAAGCTACATCATTGCATAATATTAAATATACGAATATGACTGAGTATCGTACTCATACACAAACTTTGATCACACCATTTAAGGCCATACGAAGAGTGCATAAGGGAGAGTATATTACACTGCTGAGAGTGGTTTATACGCTCCTGATTCTACTCACCACAATAGTCATCGATACACGCGTTGACAGCTTCCGGCTCGAGTGGAGAGCAATTCTGACGTAAAATCTGTCGAAATTGGCGTTCCAACGAGCCGCAACCGAATTCGTATATATTGCGCTGAACAAAATAATATTATAATAAATTCTAAGTCTGAGAAGGCACACGGGCACAAAACATGTCGCGGGAACGCATATATTTTGTGTTCGTTATAAATTCATTCCTGCGAGAGTGCTAACATTTCAACATATGTACATACACAATAATCATTGGAAAACGTGGTAAATTTATGAAAACAGTAAAATATTAATTTCAATTATTTAACAAAGTCTGGTAAGATGTTTAATAAGGTTTTTATGACTTTTTTGAGCACATGTATTACATTTGATTAATGTTAACTGTTTTGGAAATGGAAAATTGATCTTTCAAACAAATAGTATACAGAAATGTATGGACGAAAAATGGGGGTACATACTTCTGGAGAAAATGGCACGGACGAGTATATTGCATATATACATTATGGGCGCAAAATTAGAAATTCGTCGGTTAAAAGCTCTAAGAAAAAACTACTAAAAGGGTATGACACTCAGTCATACTAATATGCATTCCCTTATCTGATGATATGGTCATTTTTCCGCCTAGCACCCAAGGATTGCAGGGATGCAGCCAAGGATATCTGGGGGTATTTACCACCTTCGTCCAGTTTGTCTGAGTCTCTTTGGTTATATCCCAACCCGACGTTAGTTAATTTTGAATATACGGGGTTAACTTTGATACCTTTCGCTTCGCTTTGTCGAGCTGAGCTGAGTCAAAATTGACTCAGCTCGAAATTATAGAAATAAGTTGAATCGGGTCTCCGATTAAAAAGCTACACATATTTGTGTGAAAGCCTAAACCTAAGGGTTAGTATTAGCCTGCATAACTCGTTGATCCATGAACCGATTCATATGATTTCAACATAAATCGCCTCAGTTCGTCAATGAGGCTCGAATACGTAAAAATATACATTAATTTATTGAAAAAGAATTTCGAAATATTTCATTGCCACTGGTAATTAAAAAATCTAAAGATAAAATTTCGTCATAAATATAGCCCTAATTGACATTTGTGCACCAGCCTCCTCGAACTGAGCCGAATGGTACCAAATTTGTCTCTGTAGCTTCAAAATTGACTATTATCAGGCGTGAAGGTATAATCGAAAACTCGTAGAGGGTTGGACTATCCATCGTAAGATCATACGGTCGAACTTGTACCTGGATTACTCACCCTTCCGGGGATTCGGCAAATGGAACAGTGGCTTTAGTTACCACTCTGGACCTCGTACGGGCTGAAGCGAAAACGAATATCAGTACCGCCTAGCTATTTACGGTGGGCTATTTTGTGTAAATGACAACATCAGAGTCAACAAAACCAATTTGTTGATCCGGGTTGTTCAATCTTTGTTCCCCAAATGACGAAAATACATTATCGGATTATGCAAACTGCATTAATAGGAATAATTGGAGCATATCTGCGAGCAATTTTCCAAATAATTATAGCCAGTCGAAATATGAAGTGATAACATTTTACGTGGAAGCCAATGGCTTGCATAGCAAATAATACGTAATCTGTAAGCATTGATTGAGGCTTCCGTCCATTGAAGAAGCTCAACAAGAAGCAAATATTACTAAACAAGAAAAGAAGAAAACTTGACTGATTAATAAATTTCCATAGAATCACAACAGAAGTAGAGGTCGATTTGCCTATATAGACCACGATGTAGCGATGTATGCAGTTAATATTATGCAGTGTGTGAGAATGACATCCTAGGTTTAGACGCTTATAGTCAATTAGTATTTTGACCCCATTATACATAGGGATGTGGGATGGTCTTAAGGTTGACCGATACCCTAATCAAGCCATACCTCACTCACCTTTGCATATAGGTCACTACTCAATCCATATCACTAAAAGACTACAATTCGTACTTCAGTGAATAGGAAATTTTTTCTAAAATTTTTGCATAACTTCTTAATGTTTCTAGCATCACTTTAAGTCGCTGAAAATGTTAAATAATTTATTGTCGCACAGCGACATTCGTATTACGTCAGGATTGAATTAATAGCAGTTGTATTGCAAGGTTTTCTCTTATCTCTCTACCTTTTAACCTGCTAACCTTATCATTATGAAAACATTTTTAAAACACGACAAGTAACGATATTTTAGGTAAGCAGTGACAAAAATTTACTATAACAAAACATCATCATCAATCTGTTATGTATCTATATAAATAAACGCTGTGAAACGTAATACACAGACTTATTTAGTTTTGCATAATACAGATTGTTTTTTAGTTTTATAAAGCATTACATTCTTCGAAGTGTTTCCCCGGCGGTTATTAGTAAATTGGCATATACCGTTATGGGCAAAATAATAGCAAATCTTTTGCGTTATATTTGCCAACGATTTGCTTTTATTCCTAAATGCCGCTGGATGTCCAGTATACTAAATTAGAGAAAATACGCAATTTTGCTGTCAAATCCACACCTTTATATAAATAGAAGGATAACCTAATAATACTACAACTATTGTATAGCAAAGATTTTAATAGACTCCCAAGAGAGTTTCGATAATTATTAGTTTACGAATTATATTTTCTGTCACTTCAATTATTATATAATTTGCAGCTAGGCTTTCGAGTTTGTAATTCAGCTTTTGCCTTGTTTATTCCAAATAATTTATGGTAATTGGGAATTCGCCGACCGCGGCACTTAGTATTTCTGTCCGTAACTGCTGCATATTAATATAAAAATTTGGATAGGATTGTACAAAGCAGATCGAATTCGTACAACGTCACCCTTTCATGTCCAACTCTGCCACTGGACATCACTGCATATTGCAATGCGTTTAATCAAGAGTCCATTATACAAAATTTCACCGGAAGAGTATGAGGCTCGGCTAGGTTTTTTGGGTCCACAGGTGGGTCTGGACCAAAACATTTTTACGTGGACCCAACAAAAATTTGCTGGAGCCAGGGCAGTTTCGGTTTTGGAGACATAGGATTTGCAAATAAATTTTGTTACAAAGTGTAGGCTTTTAGCCGTTCGTGCTTAAATGTGTACATAGTTGCTTACTGCTGGTTTCATGGATGGCCCTCGTCCTTTATCATGACTTGGGACAGGCAGAGAATAATTTATGTATTTGTAATAATGTTAAATTGCGTTTCGTAATTACGTTTTTTATTGTGTAAAAATTCGTGAAATTCTCGAGCCAAAATTTATAAATCTGAGCCCAAATAAAATTTGTTAGACCCAAGCTGGATCCAGGGTCCGTTTTGAAAAAAATACCCTGACTCGGTCTTATGTATCTGCCTATGACCTTGGGAAAAGGGTAACCGATACCTCCAAAAGAGCCTGGTGTTGCTCATGGAATCCTGGATACGGTGAAAAACTAGAACACCATCATGTAACGGAATGTACTTGGGTATAATCGAATCAAGGTTACATTAACTGAGTGTATCGAGCAACGTTAGTTCGCATGTACGTCGTTATTCCTTCGCTTTGCAAGTTTCCTTAATGAACCGAGCAACAAATTTGTTAGATACATAGCTCATTGATATATGTCCGCTGGCTGCAATCTCATAAACCGTGGTTCGAACCCTGGGGCCAGCAAGAGTTTGTCAAACATTGCACAATACACAAAAGAATTTGTGCATTAAACGCGTAAGGGAAATTTCAATTATAAATTATCTTTCCAACAGGCAACAACTATAACAGTTTACACCTAAAAAATTACAGTCGCTTGCTACAAATAAATTTCTTCTAAAAATAGAATTTGGCATTAATTGGAATAGTTTTCCAATTTCGAGCGAGCCACTCGCTCGAGATTCGCTCGAGCTCGCTTGCTCCTAATGCAACAGTCTTATGGCGCGTACCGTATAAATGTACATAAGACTGCAGCAAAATTAATTATACGATACGAATTATTTTGACGACAAGTCCAACTATTGCAGCAGATACTTCCAACGCTAATAATAAATTATGCATGATTTGCTGAAGTACGATGAAACATTTTCTAATGGTACGCATCTAAAATACAATAATTGTAAGCTAAATAGTATTCCAATCGAACAGACTGCAGCGAGAGTAAACGCAAAATAAATATTCAGTTGCAACTTAGCAATTATACATGTGCCACAGCCTCAAACGTGTATGTATTGCATTACAGTTAATCGCAACTTAGCCACGAGGGCATAAGTCTAATATCGGGGCCCAAGAAATGAAAAAAATTTTTTGCTCCGATTTGCCTAAAATTTTGCATACGGGGGTTTTCCAGTATGGGGAATTCATTTTTGACACTTTTAGCGAAAAAAAATTTTTTGACCAAAAAAATTTTTTTTGACCCAAAAAATTTTGAAAAAAATTTTTTTTGCCGAAATTCACCCAAAACCATTTTTTGATGCCAACAGAAAAATCAACATATTCAACTTACTGGATTTGATGCAGTGCAGCTTGGTGAGCGCAACTAAGCAGCATCTCTTAAATTTCGTCGAGAGTCCTTCTTCATAATACACTTTGCGAACATAGAGCTGGAATTCGGGCGTCCCTCCTCCTTTTGCTGGCTTGGGACAGTCAAGCAAATCTTTGCTTGGCGGAGTTTCCGCCCCATACCCCGTCCTACCACCCACTGGGCGCTGCGTTGCTGGCTGTCTTAGCTAATTGCAGGGATTCCTCTCTGCAATATGACGCAGCATGTTGAGGAATGCAAGTTGAAATGTTTGACCGTAGCGTTGGCGCCACATGAATTCATCCAAGTGGCTGGGGACCATCGCGTCAGTTGTGCCGTACATTGCTTTGAATTTCTGTTTTGCGTTCCGCCACATGCATTCAACATGGTTGGTATGCGCCCCCGTAAGCGGATCAACAAAGTGGTGCGAATGGTTAACGGTTTCGTGGAAGTACCCCAAACCGTTGAGACCATTATAAGCGCGCCACTCATCTGAGTGCACCGTAGAGCCCGGCGCGATGACTCGTTGGACAATCGGTAGCAGGGTTGCTGCAGAACGGTCGTCGACAAAGCACAAATAGCCCTCCTTTACAAGGACATCATATATGCCGAAGACCCATCGTTCACGCTGCAGTCTGCCGCGGTTGTATTTCCGTTTGACCATGACGCTCTCGTCTATTTGGCAGACAGCCCCGGGACCGCCAAGGCGAACTGGATCTTGCAAAAGCTTCCAGCTACAGATATCACGGAGGTACTGCATGTAATCAATAACCGTATTGTGCGCCACGTTTACGAGGAATTCAATCTGCTTGTATTTGACCTCCGCGGCCCAGAAGTAGATCAGCATGACGACCTTCTTTGGCGGCAATCTGGTGGTTGCGAAGTAACTGTTGGTCAAAATACTTTGCTTGGCATGCTTTTGGGGGCAACGCCACTTGAAACCAGCCACACAGGGCATCCCGTGTCATGGTCATTTCACGTGCACAAACCGGACACTCTACTTGAGTGTGTATGATGTTATGCCGCTGCAAAAATGCAACGGCAGCTCGTTCGTCCCTTAGCTGTTCTGTTATCTCAAAAACATCCATTTCCAAAAAGCATTCGGATCCAAACAAAAACTAAGCAGGCGGTAAACGATGAAATTGTTACAAAATTAGCTAGCGTGAGAAAAAGTAAACGAAATGTGAGAAGCGTGAGAAAAAGTAAACGAAATGTGAGAAGACGAGGCAACAATTACAAAGCCAGATAGCAAGCGTGAGAAAAAATAAAGACTCTCGACGAAATTTAAGAGATGCTGCTTAGTTGCGCTCACCAAGCTGCACTGCATCAAATCCAAAAAGTAAGTTGAATATGTTGATTTTTCTGTTGGCATCAAAAAATGGTTTTGGGTGAATTTCGGCAAAAAAAATTTTTTTCAAAATTTTTTGGGTCAAAAAATTTTTTTTCGCTAAAAGTGTCAAAAATGAATTCCCCATACTGGAAAACCCCCGTATGCAAAATTTTAGGCAAATCGGAGCAAAAAATTTTTTTCATTTCTTGGGCCCCGATATTAGACTTATGCCGCCACGAGTATCCGGTATGTGTTAACTTTAAGACATGAACTACATGCCATAAATGAGTGCTGTTCGTTCGACCTTCGTTGGAAAACTAGTTTCAAATGTTCAAAATTTGTTGGTGACTACTCGAAAGTTTTAACGCAATTTTTTTTTAATTTGATAGCGAGCTATTCGAGAATCGAAACTTGTTCGCGGATAGACAGATTTTATCATTATGTTCCTTTCTTCGAAACGTGACAATCGAGTACTGTAGTACAATAATTATTGTACAGTATGAATTGCCGGCTGATTTTTACGTTTTGATATTACCGTTGCAGTAAACATTAGTACTGGAATAAAGTTTCGCACTGCAGGCTTCTATAACAATATCTAACAGCATTTTTCGAGACTCATGCAAGTCTTAGAATAACTATTTTTTGTTTTACAGCCACCAACTCACTCACTTACCACTCAGTAAAATGAAAAAAATATTACATTTGCCATAGTTCCATGTACGATTATTTTTTATTAAAGTTCGTAATTCGCCAGTGCTATTCTATAAGCATTGAAGTCGTTGAAAATACTCATAATCTTTTCTTAAAACTTTTAAACACGATCGTGAAGCCGTCTGTACCGACACACCTGCTTCTGCCGTACTTGGCGAAATAACTGAGTCTTGCAGCTAAGTCTAGCCTATACGTTATACTGCTGTAACATTCTTCGGAAGACATGTTTCGGAGAGAAGCCAAACATTATGCAGTTATGGTTTCAGACAGCACAACTTGTTTTAGACTGACTCTTTTGATTTACATAGCGCGTAGCGTAAAGACGATTATGGAACAAAAATAAGAAAACTCACCAAATTTTCCAGCTGGTTACCGCCTTTCGATTCTGGGCTTATTGTGAAAAAATGAACTGCTTCTTTGAGGCGATCCATGTGGTTCATATAGCGATCGAGATCTTCGAGAGGCCTCAAACATATAATATGCAAGTTAGAAGTGAATAAATTTTTAAGAAAAAGGTATAAGCAATAGAGTACATTGGTCCAACTCCCTCCTATCATACCAGAGTGCAATGTCGCTTGACGTGTTCAATGTTGCTACAGTTACGTGTTCCACTGCTGATCAATTAATGTTCAAATTTGGAACAAATGTTGAGGTGGGTTGACAGGACAGAAGTTAAAAGGGTGACGGAACAAAAGCTGAGGTTGGGACGAGACAAAGTGGGAAATTTAATCCACCCCTAAAAGAGGGGATAAACGACGCAAAAAATCGATCGCGGCATTCCACACCGTATATAACGTAGTATGACCAAGGTCTGAGGTCCAAGGGGGTATAGCGGGTCCTCGGGGAAGGAAGCATCAGCCGGGCACGTGGGAGTCTACCATCTATCGAGGAGGAGGAATTGGCGCGGTTCTGAGAGTGTTTCCGACGCTTCAGGAAGAGATAATCCACCTATCCCTCTATGACATTTTATGACATGAGTGTCGCATTCTTTTTCGTTCATTTATCAACATTGACAGGATACATCGCAACTCATAGCTAATAAACTCGATTAATGCATAATCATTCCTATCTCCACTTCGTATCAAATCCTGTGTTCGTTCCTAGCAAAGGTAAAAAGAGCATTTTATAAATTGTAGCCGACAGCAGTTTTTAACTTTTTTATTTTTACTCAGTCCTTAATCCCTGCTCTTAGAGAATAATATATCTGTATTACCAATTATTTGATCTTTTCTCGAACAATATCTAATTTTTTTCGTACGTTATAACACTTATGCATTGGATTTCCTCCACAGTGATAGACATACAGTGGATACAAAATAAAAATCTTCTACACATTTACATACATTAACCATGTCCCAGGGGGAAGCGTGGTCCTCGGGTGGGGTGTCAGCCATTGGCCTCCGATCTCAGTCTTTCACCGAGGGGGCAAGGCGTCGCGGGGAAGGAAGGATGAGGCTTCGTCGCCTCAGGGGTCGGCCATCTGTCAGAAGGGCCGGCGCTTTACGCCGAGGGGGGCCTGCCACATCAGTCGAAATAATCCCCTCACCCCCTATGAGCGTGTATGTACATATGCGTTTAACGCGGAAACGTAATATAGTTTAAACATTTATGTAACAACGATAATAACAAAAAGAACAACATATTTGGAGAATTTGTTTACTCGAAATTTTTATATATCTATTGTATTTATAAAATTTATTTTATTTAAATTATTTTTCTTTACATTTTTCCATACATTGTATTAATAAATAAATATATATCTATGTTATATTCCGCAGTATATATATCATTTTTGAACAGTATTATTTTGTTTGTTTTTTTTTTCAATTTTTGGACGCTCGTTTATCGTTAGAGTATAGCATCACTGTCGTGTTGTGATGGGTGCATAAAAATTTTTTTATATCATTATACCGCTTGTTCTCGGCCTTGTAGTTCCCTCGTTTGCAATCATCTACCTCCACTACATCAATGAACCTACCATTTGGTGAAGGAACCTGGTAATAAAGCAAGGGCGCAAATCCAGAAAAAAAAATGGGCGGGCGGATACAGCGAATTGTTTGAAAATTGAAAAGCCAGTTCTTATCATTTACTTATCATTTACTCTGGCGAATTTGTCGAAAATTTTATCAAGAGCATATTTTAGCAAGTCATACGAAATTCATTTTCTCAACCATTCAAAAAGTGGGGGGGGGGGATAAATTCCCCCATCCCCCCTATATTTGCGCCTATGTAATAAAGCGGGGGCTTATTAAGCATTTATTTTAGGTTAAATACATGTCAAGGTTATCGCGACCATCACCAAACAGTGGGACCGGACAGCGCCCACACCCTCGTAACAATGCTTCTGATGACCCATGGCCTGATCGATGGGCGACAGTGGGACTCATCATTGGCAAAACGATTCAGCAATCTTGTCAAGCGAGCAACGTCAAACTACGTTAACGTCACTCTACGCAAAGTACACTGCGTCCAACCAAGGGTTACGTTACATATCTGCTCGAGCGAGAGTCGATGCCAACGATAACATTTTGTCGATACTGACGACTCAATTTTTTTCGGTGGTTAGGGAATATCCAAATATTATTTCATGCTCGAAATAGTTTTATTAACTTTCTACAACATATCCACTGCGTAACTTTTAAATTTAAACATATTTGCGCTCTCTCGCGCTGTCTCGGACGCGGTACTACAATATTTGTGGTATGCAAATCTCAAAATTGCCATCATATCTTGAATTGAAAATTCTATTTTTAATTTAGCGGCGTAATATTGATGCCACAAATATTCGGTGTATTAGCTCTATATGTAGTCTATATCTATATCTATACAACGCATCGTTTTAGGAGCATAGGTGAAATGTATGTCCTGCCGTTCGTTCTCTCAATATACTAAGTATTAACCTTGGCCTAGGCTTAGGTCTAGCCTAAGTCAGATAAGTGGGGAAGGGGAGGGTGGCGGGGGTGGCGGCTCCTGAGCCAAATTCTGTTTTCTAACCATGTAACGTAGAACCCCTAAAAGTGACATAGGCCATTTTTTATCCAAACATCAACTTCCAGCTTTGTTTCACAACGGAAATCGGATTATTGAGCACTTTTTTACCCGATTCGGGGAACACGCTAAACCAACCGTGTTCTATGATCATCACCGCAGACACGTCAATCAATTATTAGACAACACACGACCGAAAGGAAATTTCAGTACTTTCTATCGTTTGCAACTACTATATATATACTATTTTAACAATGTTTGTTTTATATTTCGCGTTTGCTTTCTTGCTTACTACCAACTCAGAGAAAACCACAGCAGTGGAACACGACCAGCTGTATGCATGTAGTATATGTACGTATGCTTGTTTATATAAGTCCGCGTCGCCTTGCTTCACTGGGCTTGGAGCGGCTATATCTTTTTTCTTTTATCTACAATATATTGTACATTTTATCAATACTGCGGTGAATGATAAAGCGCATTTTTAGATGACT
Source organism: Trileptium ribeirensis (assembly GCA_030248225.1). Lineage (NCBI taxonomy): Eukaryota > Metazoa > Nematoda > Enoplea > Enoplida > Thoracostomopsidae > Trileptium > Trileptium ribeirensis. Next base: position 21,466 of record JASANE010020571.1, on the reverse strand, counting down.
CGCTTGACACGCTTTAATGCTAGCTTCCCACTTTGGTCTGCTAAAGCGCGTTTATGTTGGTTTCAATGACCTATAGACATTGGATAATGTAAAGTTTCGGACTATAACAGTGGGAAAATGAACACCGCAGAGCAGAAAATGACGCTTAACTGTAAGCTCAGGCTTATAGTTGCTGAGCAATAACATTTCAAACAATCACCGAAGTGTTAAAACCATAGAAATGGCACGCTGGGGCGGGAGGAACTTTAAATGATCCAAAAAAAAAATTGTATTACATAACTAGCTCCATCACGAATAATGGTCTCAGTTGTCTAGCGTTTACTGTATAAGATTTATATGAAAAATGAAAACCCAATATATATATTTAACACACCTAACATCTATTGTGTATTGCCGACACAGAGCTGTGCACGGGTATGGGTACACGCGGGCCGGGTACGTTGAAACGGAAACTAAAAAATGAACCCGCGGGTACCCGTAGCCCGCACAACTCCAAGTGTTAAATTGTTGTTTTTAATTGTGTTACGTTTGAAAATGTAAGCCTGGCGTTAAATGAAGTTTGAGAACATATGTCCTTGTAGACACGTAAACATAAATATGAAATTTATAATATCAGGGAATAACTGGACCCGAAATTTACCGGAACCGTCCATTTAAATCGGATCCGGAACCTGGTCTTCGAAATTTATATATAGTAAAACAGATGAAGGAAGAAATTAAGGTACAGTCGATTTAAAATGCAGTAAAAATAACTTTTACATTAAACTTAATGTATTGCGATGGCATTATTGCCGTTCTGAAACTTTAAAGAGACTGAGGAAGGTAATGTTAATTTATCGATCAATATGTCGTTTTATTGGACACACAGAGCAAAAAATGCCTTCTACTATACACCCTTGCGTATACTGTGTCAAATTGAATGTGCTTACAACGCAAGGAACGTGAAATAAACACTTTCGCTCTGTCCCCATTCGCCTCCCTTTACTACACATACGTTTGTTACATGTTGTTCTGTAGGAAACCTGGCATTATTGGTTTATATGATTCCAAGAAAAATTAATAGATAAAAAGTAATTTTCTGGTCAGTGGTAAGAGACATTGTTTAGGCTAGCGTTGCCCGTCAGTTAGATGATAATGATGACAACTTTCTAATCAGAATGCTATAAATGAGACAAACTAGGATACTGCTCGCACAGTTTCAATAAATCCAGTTCATTGTCAAGAAAGTAGTTTCTGGCTGCGTTGTAAACAACGTTACTTTACTTCAATTTCGCCAGATTTACAAAGTTTACAAGTGCACTGGCTGGTGCTTGACGCAATTTATATTAGCCAAGCATACGCTAAGTACTTCTGACTAAGCCATACTCTGTTACCCAGTTGGACTGGTTTAATTCGAACGTAGCCCGGAGACTCCTGAAATGTGTAAAATAGTTGTTACAAGCATCGACCTGGTTTTGCTTTGTTAACACACTGTTACAGGTTATTATGAAAAATTCCCACTGAAATTATGTGTCCTACTTGCGTTTAATAGGCAAATTGCTTAGTAAATCTTTTCTTTTGCTTGGCTGTATTGGACCTTGATCGTTGTATAATATATATTACATATGTTTGGATCAGAGATGAAGCAAAAATGTGGAAATTTTCAAACAAAATTTGTAAATCGGAATTCCGGTTCCAGTATGGATTTTGCCCTTTGCCGGAACCGCAGCCGAAACACGATTTTCGCCGGAACCGGAACAGGAATTCCGGTTACTCCATGATATATACATATATATGTATATTTATATTATGCTCTTAATGCAATCATTCAGGTACCCGTGATTAAGTACCGTATTTACGCATGGATTTAGATTTATATGTTATCGATAATATGAGATGACAGTATCGCTTCGCCTATTCTCGCCAAATCTTTAGAGATCATATGGCATAGGGGTCCATACTGGGGCAGGAGTTACCCACCTAAGGGTCGGATCTCCCCAAGTCATAACCCCGTGCAGTTAACAGCAAATCATTACTATAAAAATATTACGCTGAAAAACAGTGATTAAATACCCTTCGATTCTCTGATTGCCGCCAACATTGTGCGCTTTTTCCTGATTCCTAACCACAATTGGTCAAATTATCGTGTAAACTAGACCAAAGCCTAGCGTTTCGTTTTACTGATGACGTGATATCGACAAAACACATTGGGATAAAGAAAATATTGTACACATGCAAAAAACGTAAACAATTTTTGACACTGAATAGGTATTCGGAAAACTGGACGATCCAATGACACAGTGAAACGATGGGTACTCTTGATATGATTTAGAATATTCCCACCAGTATTACGTCTTCATCAGCGGGAGCGGGAAGCAGTGATATATAAAACAGCAGCTAGGTCCATTTTTAGAAAATGTCAATCCGCTATGAATTACCAACCGAGAATCGGGGCGACGGTGTTGTACCAGTAAAGCTGTAACCGCGGGAAGGGTCTAAAAGGCTGCACACCCCCTTTTCGGTCGGAAAATTGTTTTCATTTTCATGTCGGAAAAAGAAACGAGGAATTACGTCAGAAATGTGGCAACCGGAAGATAAGGAACATACATCTCAAACATTCGCCCAATTTATATATACACAAAAATATACATAGACGAATTTTTATAAAATCGTCGACGGAGTAGTTACAGATCATTTTCGTTGCTAGGTAACAGTGAATGTATGAAATAAAAAATATACATAGACGAATTTTGATAAAATCGTCGACGGAGTAGTTACAGATCATTTTCGTTGGTAGGTAACAGTGAATGTATGAAATAAAAAATTTTGCTGGACCCCCTTTTCGGCGACATCAGTGGGGCTAGACCCTCTTTTCGAAGTCCTGGCATATGCGACTGCGTACCACAGCACGTACTGTAGCGCCTATACGTCACAAAAACCGCGCAGCATTCGACAATGCTTACCTGGTTCCATTTTGAATTACTAATTTAGTCTAATCCAAACGAATCATCTTGTTTATTAGACTACATAATATATACACTTTTTTCATTTTCTCATCATTTCAAACGGCTAAAGTATGTATTTAATGCTTAAGGCCGACGTAGCTCTAATTGCAACACTAGCTGTTTTTAATCATGTTCTCTAAGGTGTGTTTCTATGACGACAGCCTTCATTTCTGTGTGCATAACACAATGTTTTTATTAAAAATTTGATTTTAATTCACAACTTTTTTTTGCGAAATAGCAAAACGGAATGATAGGTGAAACAACCATTTTAAGTTTACTTCCGTATCAAAATTACGCATTTAGGATGTTAGGATTATACAATAAAACCTGCCTGGAGACACACTAACGGATCCGAGGAGGTTCGAGCTCCACCTCCGTTAGACCAAAGTTGGGCTATCAAAAATTTGCAAAAAAAATAAAACATGTTAGAACAAGTTGTTGAGCAAAGACGGGTCTAGGTCCGACCCCCATACACAATTTCTGGATGCGACAGTGTGGAGAGGTATTGCTATCGGCTCTGTACATACCCGAGTATCACAAATGTCGATAACAATGGCACAGCCTGACTGATATGACAAATACATTGCTTGCAACTGCAATGAATGTGGATGCATCTCCTAAACACAATAAGAACTGTTATATTCTAGGTTCCTAAACTTAAGACATGAGTTGTGTGATTGACTGACAACTAATTTGCTGTCTGACTAAATGTAACATCAAAAAACATGTAAAACAAAAAACAGAAAACATCAAACATCTGACGCGATATTGCTGCTTTGAAAACTGTAGGTCTTTCCTGTAGCTGAGAAACCGACGTAGTCAGAGTCCAATGTCCACATTGATCCTGCATTGCTAGGATTTTCGCATTTAAGCCAGAGCTGGAACCGGATTATTCGGGTCACTATTTTCAACCCTATCATCGGGTCACTTTTTAAACCGGTTCACCGGGTCATTAGCAAATCGGCACATGACCCGGTTTTTTAATAACCGATGATAAAGTCAATTGTTACATGCAAAAATCAACGAAGCTTAGTGGAATTTGCGAAAACATATTGTAACATTGTGCAAACATAAAAGCAATATATGAAGAATTTCACAAATATCTCAACAAAATTTCACAAATAATTAATAGTACAATAATCTCAACTATGAGTAGCATTAGTAGCGTGTTTTTCAGCCAATAGCATGTTTTGTTAAAACCGCTCACCGGGTTATTAGTGCAACCGTGTCACTATAACGACCGGGTCACAGGGTTACTTTAAGTGACCCGGTTCCAGCTCCGATTTTGACAATTTCAATCAATGATACGTAAGATCACGTGTATAGCTCCCATACAAAGTGCAACGATGAGATTACAACAGTTCTTTTCCGATGGTTACAGGATTTTAAGTTACCGGGTTCTAGCTCTGATTTTGGCAATTTCAATCAATGATACGCAAGACCAAGTGTGTAGCTCCCCATACAAAGTGCAACGATGAGATTACAAAAGTTCTTTTCCGATGATTACAGGACTTTAAGTGACCGGGTTCCAGCTCTGATTTTGGCAATTTCAAGCAATGACACGCAAGACCAGGTGTGTAGCTCCCCATACAAAGTGCAACGATGAGATTACAAAAGTTCTTTTCCGATGATTACAGGACTTTAAGTGACCGGGTTCCAGCTCTGATTTTGGCAATTTCAAGCAATGACACGCAAGACCAAGTGTGTAGCTCCCCATACAAAGTGCAACGATGAGATTACAAAAGTTCTTTTCCGATGATTACAGGACTTTAAGTGACCGGGTTCCAGCTCTGATTTTGGCAATTTCAAGCAATGACACGCAAGACCAAGTGTGTAGCTCCCCATACAAAGTGCAACGATGAGACTACAAAAGTTCTTTTTCGACGATTTCAGGACTTTAAGTGACCGGGTTCCAGCTCTGATTTTGGCAATTTCAAGCAATGACACGCAAGACCAAGTGTGTAGCTCCCGATACAAAGTGCAACGATGAGATTACAAAAGTTCTTTTTCGATGATTACAGGACTTTAAGTGACCGGGTTCCAGCTCTGATTTTGGCAATTTCAAGCAATGACACATACGCAAGACCAAGCGTGTAGCTCCCCATACAAAGTGCAACGATGAGATTACAAAAGTTCTTTTCCGATGATTACAGGACTTTAAGTGACCGGGTTCCAGCTCTGATTTTGGCAATTTCAAGCAATGACACGCAAGACCAAGTGTGCAGCTCCCCATACAAAGTGCAACGATGAGATTACAAAAGTTCTTTTCCGATGATTACAGGACTTTAATGTTTTTGATTTAGAATGCGAGTAAAGTGCGGTGAAAAGTGAACGATGAGTTAAAAAGTTCTTTTCCGATGTTAAGACTTTAAGTGCCGTTCCAGCTCTGATTTTGCAATTTCAAGAATGACACAAGACCAAGTGTGTAGCTCCCCGATACAAAGTGCAACGATGAGATTACAAAAAGTTCTTTTCCGATGATTACAGGACTTTAAGTGACCGGGTTCCAGCTCTGATTTTGGCAATTTCAAGCAATGACACGCAAGACCAAGTGTGTAGCTCCCCATACAAAGTGCAACGATGAGATTACAAAAGTTCTTTCCCAATGATTACAGGACTTTAAGTGACCGGGTTCCAGCTCTGATTTTGGCAATTTCAAGCAATGACACGCAAGATCAAGTGTGTAGCTCCCCATACAAAGTGCAACGATGAGATTACAAAAGTTCTTTTCCGATGATTACAGGACTTTAAGTGACCGGGTTCCAGCTCTGATTTTGGCAATTTCAAGCAATGACACGCAAGACCAAGTGTGTAGCTCCCCATACAAAGTGCAACGATGAGATTAAAAAAGTTCTTTTCCGATGATTACAGGACTTTAAGTGACCGGGTTCCAGCTCTGATTTTGGCAATTTCAAGCAATGACACGCAAGACCAAGTGTGTAGCTCCCCATACAAAGTGCAACAATGAGATTACAAAAGTTCTTTTCCGATGATTACAGGACTTTAAGTGACCGGGTTCCAGCTCTGATTTTGGCAATTTCAAGCAATGACATGCAAGAAGGCGGGAGTTCTTTTCCGAGATTAAATTAGGACCGGGTTCCAGCTCTGATTTTGGAATTCAGCAAAGACACGCAAGATCAAGTGTAGCTCCCCATACAAAGTGCAACGATGAGATTACAAAAGTTCTTTTCCGATGATTACAGGACTTTAAGCGACCGGGTTCCAGCTCTGATTTTGGCAATTTCAAGCAATGACACGCAAGACCAAGTGTGTGCGAGGGAGAGAGCTCCAAAAGTTCTTTTCCGATGATTACAGGACTTAAGTGACCGGGTTCCAGCTCGATTTTGGCAATTTCAGCAATGACCGCAAGACCGGTGTGTAGCTCCCCATACAAAGTGCAACGATGAGATTACAAAAGTTCTTTTCCGATGATTACAGGACTTTAAGTGACCGGGTTCCAGCTCTGATTTTGGCAATTTCAAGCAATGACACGCAAGACCAAGTGTGTAGCTCCCCATACAAAGTGCAACGATGAGATTACAAAAGTTCTTTTCCGATGATTACAGGACTTTAAGTGACCGGGTTCCAGCTCTGATTTTGGCAATTTCAAGCAATGACACGCAAGATCAAGTGTGTAGCTCCCCATACAAAGTGCAACGATGAGATTACAAAAGTTCTTTTCCGATGATTACAGGACTTTAAGTGACCGGGTTCCAGCTCTGATTTTGGCAATTTCAAGCAATGACACGCAAGACCAAGTGTGTAGCTCCCCATACAAAGTGCAACGATGAGATTACAAAAGTTCTTTTCCGATGATTACAGGACTTTAAGTGACCGGGTTCCAGCTCTGATTTTGGCAATTTCAAGCAATGACACGCAAGATCAAGTGTGTAGCTCCCCATACAAAGTGCAACGATGAGATTACAAAAGTTCTTTTCCGATGATTACAGGACTTTAAGTGACCGGGTTCCAGCTCTGATTTTGGCAATTTCAAGCAATGACACGCAAGACCAAGTGTGTAGCTCCCCATACAAAGTGCAACGATGAGATTACAAAAGTTCTTTTCCGATGATTACAGGACTTTAAGTGACCGGGTTCCAGCTCTGATTTTGGCAATTTCAAGCAACTGACACGCAAGACCAAGTGGAGCTCCCCATACAAAGTGCAACGATGAGATTACAAAAGTTCTTTTCCGATGATTACAGGACTTTAAGTGACCGGGTTCCAGCTCTGATTTTGGCAATTTCAACAATGAATACACGAAGTACTAGGGTGTGACTCCCACATACAAAGTGCAACGCTTATGAGATTACAAAAGTTCTTTTCCGATGAGTGACAGGACTTCAAAAGTGACCGGGGTTCCAGCTCTGATTTCTCCCCTGGCAAATTTCAAGCAACGACACGCAAGACCAAGTGTGTAGCTCCCCGAGACAAAGTGCAACGATGAGATTACAAAAGTTCTTTTCCGATGGTTACAGGACTTTAAGTGACCGGGTTCCAGCTCTGATTTTGGCAATTTCAAGCAATGACACGCAAGACCAAGTGTGTAGCTCCCCATACAAAGTGCAACGATGAGATTACAAAAGTTTTTTTCCGATGGTTACAGGCATCTCGTATGCAAACTGAGATTGACGGAAACACATATTTTTCCAAAGCTTCAAAGTACGTTGTATATGCTTATATATCTTATGTATATGTATATATAATATATATCTTCTATATATAATATACATCTTATTATACTTTGATATCTTATATATATGTATTATCTTATATATATATCTTATTATACTTATCTTATGTGATTCGGCAAGATAATATATTGCTGCTTTACGTCTAAATCTGGAAGTATGAAAATAATGTAAAGTGGCAGCATGATAAAAAATAATTTAGAATGACGCTAAGATTAATATTTATATTTTTGTTTGAATAAATGAAAATTATATTTGCTTGTGCAGAGACAGGCAAGAAATGTTAAATATATAAGTTAAAACGCTACGCTCGCCTTGAAAGTTTCGGCCTCGTTCGGGTCTCTTAAAACGCACGTTCGTCTCAAAAACGCACACATGTTACACTGTATCGTCGTTCACGGCGGGTTTTTCTCACTCCTATTTTTGACTGGCGTGGGCACCCAACACATTTTGCAAAGCTAGCAATATGGTGCGCGTCATGCAGTTTTGATTACGTATCGCATTTGCTTGACGGACGATCAAAAGACGAATTTTTTCGCGTTGCAAATATTTTAACGTTAATGCAAGCAAGTCCGCGCAACGTTCTTCTCGGATTCTACGTTAACAAGTCATTCGGCACGGTACGATCAATATAATAGTGACGCGATTGATAGCTTTATGCTTATGCTCAGCTCATTGTACGGTAGACATGTGTCAGAGATGGGTATTTTTGAATTTACATGGCTACTATCTCAGTGGTTCTAATCTTCGCTTTCTATGATTTTACGATAAGCTTCATTTTGAGATATTAATTCAGAGTATTATGTTTTTCTTCACAATTAACAATAGATGGTAATATCTATCTCGGTGAACAATCTAATGATGCTGCTTGGCATTATATATTTAGAGACGGGTGTATCTGTTTAGCTGCTAGGTCGCTGTACAATTAGAGGTTAAACCAAGAAAGAAAAAATTAAAATTATTCCCATGTTTGCAAAGTAGTATATACACCAAAGCCCCAAAGGTATAATGAAATTCATGCTAAGGTTGCCAGTGCAATTTTCAAAAGACACTAGAGTACATTGTTACTAGTAAGTTACACGAGCAGCACGAACAAATGCATCGAGTGAGGGTTAACGACTATCGTAGGCTCCGAATCAAACATCTGAACGACATGAAGTTCAAAAAGGCATTACGTATACGCGCGTTGACGGCGACAAAATATCTTTATTTCTTGCTCCAATGACGCCTTAGAAAATTATAATTAGGTATCGACATGAGTCCAAAATGCATTATGCTTACGTAGTAGCTAGCGCGCTGACGGCGATAGTAATATTTATTTCTTTTTCCTATATCTGGGCAGTGCGTGGCTCATAACTGAATTAATGGATTTTCTCAATGGACTAGTATTGTGCTTATAGTTTGTGTTTACGCGGCTTCCATGATCTCCTACAATGTTACTAAAAGAAAATCATACAAAATCAACGCGTATAGCTCACTATAATTTCGGACTTATGGGTTACTTTGACACTTTAACTAGATGCGGTTATATCATAAAATGGAAGCGAAAGAATCTGCTAATCGAGGCCTACAACTTTGTTACATAACCCTTTTTGCCAGAGTGTCCGTTTGAGCTAAGCCAAAGCTTTAAAAAATGCGCAAGAAAATGAAAGTTTCAAAAGATTAAATAAAGGAGACGCTTGCTTGTTCGATGCGAACGATGGTGTCACAGGTTCTTATAGATTTTAGACCTACATGCAGTATGTCGTTACTCGTTCGGAACTTTGATGGGAGCTAATAGTGCTTGATTTTTGATTTAAAAATATTCAACTTCAGTTCTGGCGGTCTGTAAATTTATTTCTAAGTAAAAGGTTAGAATAGATCTAATATGTTTAGGTTTTGCAAGTGCCATTATATTGGAGTTCATCCAATATTGCAAGCGCTAGGAGCCTACAGCATGAAAACTCACTCTTGAAATTCTAATTTTTGTCGGAAGTTATATCTAAATTGTAATTTTTTGAAGCGTCACTGGAAAAAGAAATAAATGATTACTTGTATCGCCGTCAGCGCGCTGGCTTACTACGTAATGCATTAATGCATTTTATTGGACTTCATGTCGATACCTAATTTTATAATTTTCTAAGGCGTCATTGGAGCAAGAAATAAATGATTATTTGTGTCGCCGTCAACGCGCTGGCGTACTACGTAATGCCTTTTGTTGAACTTCATGTCGTTCAGGATGTTTGATTCGGAGCCTACGGATAGTCGTTAACCCTCACTCGATGCATTTGTTCGTGCTGCTCGTGTAACTACTAGTAACAATGTACTCTAGTGCTCTTTGGAATTGCACTGGCAACCTTAGCATGAATTTCATTATACCCTTTGGGGCTTTAGTCGTCATCTGTACTTGCAACGTGGGAATAATTTTAAGTTTTTTCTACTTTCTTGGTTTGACCTCTAAGTTGTTACAGCGGACCTTAGCAGCTAAACTGATCACGTCTCTAAATATATAATGCCAAGCAGCATTCATGTAGATTTTGTTGTCAGCGAGTAGGATATTACCATTGCTATTTTGTTGTAACTTTGTTGGAAGAAAAACATAATATTTCTGGAATTTCGTGTCTCTAGAAAATGAAGCTTTTATCGTAAAATTCATAGAAAGCGAAGATTTAGAACCACTGAGATATAGTAGCCATGTAAATTCAAAAATACCCATCTCTAGGACACATGTTCTTACCCGTACAATTGAGCTGAGCATAAGCATAAAGCTATCGAGTCGCGTCACTTGATTATATTGATCGTACCATCGCCGAATGACTTGGTTAACGTAGAATCCGAGAAGGAACGTTAGCGGGACTTGCTTGGCATTAACGTTAAAATATTTGGCAACGCGAAAAAATTCCGTCTTTTGATCGTAGTCAAGCAAATGCCGATACGTAATCGAAACTGCGGCGTATAACGCGCACCATATTGCTAGCTTTCGCCAAATATGTTTCCAGATTGAGCCACGCCATCGAAATAGGAGTGAGAAAAACCCGCCGTGAAGCGACGATACAGTGTAACTTATTGTCATACCGTTTTTGAGGACGAACGGTGGCGGTTTTAAGAACCGAACGACCCCGGGAGAGCTTTCAAGGCGGAGCGTGAGCGTTTTTAACTTATATATTTTAAGACGTGTTTCTTGCCTGTTATTTTCTGGCGAGCAATGTAAATTTCATTTGATTGGCGAACAAAAATATCAATATTAATGCTTAGATAACGTAATTCTAAATTATATATACAATTTTTATCAGTGCTGCCACGTTTGACATTATTTGTAAGTACTTTCCGAGGAGATGTGTAGACGTGAAAGCAGCAATATATGTATGCTTGCCGAATGCACGATGAAGTATAATAAGATTATAAGTATAATAAGATATATATATAAGATAATACATATATATAAGATATCAAAGTATAATAAGATGTATATTATATATAGAAGATATATATTATATATACATATACATAAGATATATAAGCATATACAACGTACTTTGAAGCTTTGGAAAAATATGTGTTTCCGTCAATCTCAGTTTGCATACGAGATGCCTGTAACCATCGGAAAAAAACTTTTGTAATCTCATCGTTGCACTTTGTATGGGGAGCTACACACTTGGTCTTGCGTGTCATTGCTTGAAATTGCCAAAATCAGAGCTTGTCTCGTCCTGGCTTTGGGCTTCTGGCCTCCTCGTTGCCTTTTGGGCGCTCGGCGCTTGTGTCTTGTCTGCTCGCCTCGGCTGGCCCGTCCCTGCGCTTGGTTTGGCCGTTTTTGTTGGGGGCTCCCTTTCTTGCGTGTCTTGCTTGTTGCCTCGCTGGCGGTCCTTGTCCTGGCTTTTGTTTGTGTTCTTTTGTCTTTTGGGTGTTTGTCTTGCTGCTTTGCTTTTTGCCGTCCTGGAACCCGGTCATCTTAAAGTCCTGTAACCATCGGAAAATAACTTTTGTAATCTCATCGTTGCACTTTGTATGGGGAGCTACACACCTGGTCTTGCGTGTCATTGCTTGAAATTGCCAAAATCAGAGCTGGAACCCGGTCACTTAAAGTCCTGTAATCATCGGAAAAGAACTTTTTTAATCTCATCGTTGCACTTTGTATGGGGTCCTTTTCTTTTCTCGGCTTTTTCCTTCTCTCTCTTCTTTATAGCTACACACCTGGTCTTGCGTGTCATTGCTTGAAATTGCCAAAATCAGAGCTGGAACCCGGTCACTTAAAGTCCTGTAAGGATCATTGGAAAAGAACTTTTGTAATCTCATCGTTGCACTTTGTATGGGGAGCTACACACTTGATCTTGCGTGTCATTGCTTGAAATTGCCAAAATCATTTTTTTTTTTTTTTTTTGAGCTGGAACCCGGTCACTTAAAGTCCTGTTTTTTTTTTGTGGTTTTTTTTTTCTTTGGTTTTGTTTTTTTTTGTGTTTTTGAGTTTCGATCTCGTTCCTTTTCGGGGTTTGTTCTTTTTTTCTTTCTTTTTTTTTTTTTGTTTGTTTTTTGTTTTATTATTTTAAACTACTCATAAAATTTGTAATTATCGGAAAAGAACTTTTGTAATCTCATCGTTGCACTTTGTATGGGGAGCTACACACTTGGTCTTGCTTGTCATTGCTTGAAACTGCCAAAATCAGAGCTGGAACCCGGTCACTTAAAGTCCTGTAATCATCGGAAAAGAACTTTTGTAATCTCATCGTTGCACTTTGTATGGGGAGCTACACCTGGGTCTTGTTGGATAGTGTGTTGTTGTTTGTTGGAAGATTTTTTTTGTTGCTCTTGGTATGGGGAGCTATTGGTTCTCTGCGTGTCTTTGCTTAGTTGAAGAGTTGCGGAGGTTGTGGTCATTAGTCTGCCTAGACTTTTGAATCTTATTGTCGGACTTGCGTTGTACTATTGGTCTTGCGTGTCATTGCTTGAATTGTCAAATCAGAGCTGGACCGGTCACTTAAGTCTGCATGTTTAGAACTTTTGTATCTCATCGTTGCCTTTGTATGGGGGAGCTATGACTCCGTGTCTCGCCTTGAATTGCCAATCAGAGCTGGAACCCGGTCACTTAAGTCCTGTATCATCTGGGAAAGAAGCTTCTAAATTCATTGTTCACTTGATCTTGCGTGTCATTGCTTGAAATTGCCAAAATCAGATGCTGGAACCCGGTCACTTAAAGTCCTGTAATCATCGGAAAAGAACTTTTTTTGTTTTGTGTTGCTTGTTGCTTTCGTTTGTTCGTCGGCTGCTCCGTCTCTAAGACTTTTTTTTCCTTGTACGGAGTGGCACTTGCTCCGTGTCATCGCTTGAATTCTAATTAGAGCTGGAACCTCATTAGTTGAATCATTAAAAAATTTTGTAATCTCATCGTTGCACTTTGTATGGGAAGCTACACACTTGGTCTTGCGTGTCATTTGGGGGGGCTAGTTGGATCATCGGAAAAGCTTTGACTCATCGTCAATCGCGGAGCGCCTTCTCTTGGCTCTCGAAATTGCCAAAATCAGAGCTGGAACCGGTGGGGGCTTTGGGTTTGTCGCCTGCGCTGCTCGCGTGCCGGTGTTGTGCGGCTGGACGGTCACTTAAAGTCCTGTAATCATAGGAAAAGAACTTTTGTAATCTCATCGTTGCACTTTGTATGGGGAGCTACACACCTGGAGGCGGGTCTCGGAGCTTTTGTTCTTGTTGCCTTTGTTGGGGGCTTCCCTTGGTCTTGCGTGTCATTGCTTGAAATTGCCAAAATCAGAGCTGTTGTGTTTGGATTTTGTCGGCTTTCCGGTGGGCGCTGCTTGTTTGTGCGTTATTGGCTTGAATTGCCAAAATCAGAGCTGGACCCGGTCACTCGAAAAGTCTGAGTCATTGTAAAGAGCCTTTGGAGCCCTCATCGTTGCACTTCTGTATGGGGAGCTAGGACACTTGTCCTGCGCGCCATTGTCAAAATTGCGAAATCAGAGCTGGAACCCGTCACTCAAGTCCTGTAATCATCGAAGTAGCTTCTGTAATTTTTTTGTTGGATGCTTCGCAATGGGAGCTACACTTGATCTTGCGTGTCATCGCTTGAAATTGCCAAAATCAGAAGCTGAACCGTCACTTAAGTCCTGATCATCGGAAAGCTTTTGTAGTTGATCGCTCTGCACTTTGTATGGGGAGCTCATCTTGTCTTGCGTCATTGTTAATTGCGAGAATGAAGAGCTGGAACTGGTTATTAAGTTGCAAATCATCGGAAGAGCTTTTGAAATTATTCTGCACTCTCGGGATGGGGAAGGCCTTGATCTTGCGTGTATTGCTTGAATTTGAAACGAAGGGAACCCGGTCACTTAAAGTCCTGTAATCATCGGAAAAGAACTTTTGTAATCTCATCGTTACACTTTGTATGGGGAGCTACACACTTGGTCTTGCGTGTCATTGCTTGGGGGGGCGGGCTGTGTTTTGTTGGATATTTGGAAAAGATTTTGTAATTAGTGAGGGGGCTGGTTGGTGATGAAATTGCCAAAATCAGAGCTAGAACCCGGTCACTTAAAGTCCTGTAATCATCGGAAAAGAACTTTTGTAATCTCATCGTTGCACTTTGTATGGGGAGCTACACACTTGGTCTTGCGGGGCGGGTTTGCCGGGTTTGGGGCTGGTGCGTGCCTTTGTCTGGGGCTGTCTGCGCCCGCGAGAGACGCTGGCCCGGTGTTACCCGTGTTGAAAAACTTTGGATAATCTCATCGTTGCCTTTGTAATGGGGAGCTTATACTTGGTCCTGTCATTGTCAGCAATCAAAATCAGAGCTGGAACCCGGTCACTTAAAGTCCTGAATCATCAAGAACTTTTGAAATCTCATCGTTGCACTTTGTATGGTAGCTTACACACTTGATCTTGCGTGTCATTGCTTGAAATTGCCAAAATCAGAGCTGGAACCCGGTCACTAAAATCCTGTAATCATCGGAAAAGAACTTTTTGTAATCTCATCGTTGCACTTTGTATGGGGAGCTACACCGCGGTTCTGAAATGCCAGAAGCCAGAACCTGTTACTTAAAGTCTGTAATCATGGAAGAAAAACTTTTGAAATATCGTTTCATCTTTATGGGGAGCTACTTGATCTTGGCTGTCTCGCTTGAAATTGCCAAAATCGAGCTGGACCCGGTCCACCTGTATTCCAAAAGCTTTGGACTGCCATCGTTGCACTTTGTATGGGAAGCTTAGATACTTGGTCTTGCGTGTCATTGCTTGAAATTGCCAAAATCAGGCCCCTGTTCTTACCGTAATCATCGGCAAAGGATTTTTGCTTTTTGTTGCATTTTTGGAGCGTTCCATCTCTCGCGGTGTTGATGCTTGAAGAAATGAAAATCACGGCTGGACCGTCCCTGAAGTTGGTAATCTTTAAAGACTTTGTACATTGTTGCGCTTGACGGCAAAGCCATCGCGTCGTGTCATCGCTCGAACGACCAGAGCTGGAACCCGGTCACTTAAAGTCCTGTATTTTGTCTGTCGTTGCCTTTGGGAGTGTTGTCTTGCGCGTTTGTGTTTGGCAAATAGTGGAACCGATTCTTACCTGTATCATCGGAAAAGAACTTTTGTAATCTCATCGTTGCACTTTGTATGGGGAGCTACACACTTGATCTTGCGTGTCATTGCTTGAAATTGCCAAAGGGAAGTTGGTGGTCCTCGCGAAAGTTTGGCATCTCTTGCCTTTGTATGGTGCTCGTATGCTGAAATTGCCAAATTGAGCTGCCCGTTCTTGTCTTACCATTTGAGCTTTTATCTCATCGTTGCACTTTGTATGGGATGCTGCGCTTTGCGTGTATTGCTTGAAATTGCCGAAATAGAGCTGGAACCGGTACTTAAAGTCTGGAATTTTGGAAAGGCTTGGACAATTTCGGACTTTCGTGGTAGTTTTTTCTTGTGTGTGTATTGCTTGAAATTGCAAATTAGAAGCTGGAACTGGTATGAAAAAGTCTGTACCTATGGAAAAATTTTGTAATTTTCGCTGCACTTTGTACGGAGCTACCTTGGTCTTGCGTGTATTGCTTGAAATTGCAAAATTGAAGCTGGAACGTTATTAAAGCTTGGAATTTTTTGCAAAGAATTTTTAACTTGATGTTGCACTACTCGGACAATGGGGAAGTGCGCCCTTGATTTGGCGATTGCCTTCCGTTTGTTTGCTGTTGGTTATTAAAAAGTCTGCAGATTGCAAAAAGACTTTTAGGGTCTGATGTCGACTTCTTGTTGTTGGTACGGGAGCTATACTTTCCTTGCTACTGATGATCAAAATTGGAAGAGGAGAAGGCTGGAACGGTCTTAAAGTCTGGAAGAAGTTGGAAAAGATGTTGTAATTTTTGTTGGACTTTGGAATGCGAAAGAAGACTTGATTTGGTGGTGATTGCGTGCAATTGGGTTGAAGAAGTTAAGTTGTCAAAGTCTGGAAATTGGAAAAGATTTTGTAATTTGTTCTTCGTACTCGGAACTTGGTTGTGCGTTTGTTGGAAATTGAATTAGCTGGACGTTATTCGAAAGTCTGATTGGCTTTTGGTTTTTGTTGCGTTTATGGGGAGCGATCTTGTTGCGTGTCATTGCTTGAAATTGCGTTGTGTGTCTGTTCTTAGGAGTCTGTAGTCTTGGAAAAGATTTTGTAATTCTTGTTGCCTTCGGTATGGGGAGCTCTCTGTTCTTGGGTTTATCCATCCAATGAAATCAGAGCTGGAACGGTCCTTAAGTTGGGAGTCTATTCGGAAAAGAACTTTTGAAGTTCTCTCGTTGCCTTTGTATGGGAGCTACCACTTGATCTTGCGCGTCATTGTCGAAACTGCCAAATCAGAGCTGGAACCCGGTCACTTAAAGTCCTGTAATCATCGGAAAAGAACTTTTGTAATCTCATCGTTGCACTTTGTATAGGGAGCTACACTTGGTCTTGCGTGTCATTGCTGTGGTGGTGGTTGGTGGTGCTGCGTGTATTGCTTGAAATTGCCAAAATCAGAGCTGGAACCCGGTCACTTAAAGTCCTGTAATCATCGGAAAAGAACTTTTGTAATCTCATCGTTGCACTTTGTATGGCTTTCTCGTTGCTTGATCGCCAAATAAGCTGTTACTTAAAGTCCTGGAACCATAGACTTTTGTCTTTTCGTTGGCACTTTGGATGGGAGCTAGATATTTCCTTGGCGTATATTGATTGAAATTGCAAAAATAAGCTGGAACCGGTCCAAAGTCTGGAATTATGGAAAAAGACTTTGTACGATTGTTGCACTTTTCTGGGAGCTACAAGTTGTGCTTGGCGTATTTTTTTGAATTTATAGAGCCGGAAGGTCTTAAGTCTGTAATTTTTGGAAAAGAACTTTTGTAATTTCGTTGCACTTTAATGGGAGCTACGCACTTGGTCTCGGCGATTTGTAAAATTGCCAGAATAAAGCTGGAACGGTACTTAAAGTCTGTACTATGGAAAAGAACTTTTGTAATTTTTCGTTGCACTTTATGGAAGCCACACATTCTTGCTTGGCGTATTTGATTGAAATTGCAAAATAGTTAGAACCGGGTCAAACTGTAACCATCGAAAGAACTTGTTAATCTCATCGTTGTATTTTAATGGAGCTACACACTTGGTCTTGCGTGTCATTGCTTGAAATTGCCAAAATTAGAGCTGGAACCCGGTCACTTAAAGTCCTGGGAACCATCGGAAAAGAACTTTTGTAATTTCATCGTTGCACTTTGTATGGGGAGCTACACACTTGATCTTGCGTGTCATTTATTGAAATTGCCAAAATCAGAGCTGGAACCCGGTCACTTAAAATCCTGTAAACATCGGAAAAGAACTTTTGTAATCTCATCGTTGCACTTTGTATGGGGAGCTACGCACTTGGTCTTGCGTGTCATTGATTGAAAGTGCCAAAATCCGAGCTTGAACCCGGTAACTTAAAATCCTGTAACCATCGGAAAAGACCTGTTGTAATCTCATCGTTGCACTTTGTATGGGAGCTATACACGTGATCTTACGTATCATTGATTGAAATTGTCAAAATCGAAGCTGGTCAACCCGCTTAACGAGACCCTGTGACCCGGTCGTTATAGTGACACGGTTGCACTTGATATGACCCGGTGAGCGGTTTTAGCAAAACAAGCTATTGGCTGAAAAACACGCTACTGATGCTACTCATAGTTGAGATTATTGTACTAAATCTATTTTGTGAAATTTTGTTGAGATATTTGTGAAATTCTTACAGTATATTGCTTTTATGTTTGCACAATGTTACAGTATGTTTTCGCTAATTCTACCAAACTTCGTTCATTTTTGCATGTAACAGTTGACTTTATCATCGGTTATTTAAAAAACCGGGTCATGTGCCGATTTGCTAATGACCCGGTGAACCGGTTTAAAAAGTGACCCGATGATAGGGTTGCTAAAATCATGACCCGAATAATCCGGTTCCAGCTCTGGCTTACATGCGAAAATCCCCCAGCAATGAAGGCTCAATGTGGACATTGGATTCTGACTACGTCGGTTTCTCAGCTACAGGAAAACCTACAGTTTTCAAAGCAGCAGTATCGCGTCAGATGTTTGATGTTTTCTGTTTTTTGTTTCAGATATGTTTTGATGTTACATTTAGTCAGACACCAGATTCGTTTGTAGAGTTAATCACACTAACTCATGTCTTAAGTTCAACCTAGAATATAATAGTTCTTGATTGTGTTTAGTAGATTGATCAAAATTTATCCGTAGTTGGAAGCAAGCGGTATTTGTCATATTAGTTAAGGGTGGCTGCCATCCGTTATTTACACATTCGTGATACTTGGTATGTACAGAGCTCTCGCGATACCTCGAGACACTGTCGCATCCTAGAAATCGAGTGTACTTGGGGCTCTTAACGAGAATTGGCTTCGTTGAACAACTTGGTTCTAACATGTTTTATTTTTTTTTGCAAATTTTGTATAGCCCAACTTTTTTTGTTTGAAACGGAGGTGAAGCTAGTTCTTTACTTTTCTCTGCTAGTGTGTCTCCAGGCAGGTTTTATTGTATAATCCTAAAAACATCTGAAATGCGTAATTTTTATATGGTAAGTAAACTTAGAAAAAATGGTTTGTTCACCTATTATTCCGTTTTGCTATTTCGCAAAAAAAAGTTGTGATTTAAAATCAAATTTTTAGAAGAATAAAAAAAC
Source organism: Trileptium ribeirensis (assembly GCA_030248225.1). Classification (NCBI taxonomy): domain Eukaryota; kingdom Metazoa; phylum Nematoda; class Enoplea; order Enoplida; family Thoracostomopsidae; genus Trileptium; species Trileptium ribeirensis. The sequence goes on along the minus strand of JASANE010020571.1, from coordinate 2,671 downwards.
ATTGCGTCACGGACACAGAAATGAAGGCTGTCGTCATAGAAACACACCTTAGAGAACATGATTAAAAACAGCTAGTGTTGCAATTAGAAGCTACGTCGGCCTTAAGCATTAAATACATACTTTGAGCCGTTTGAAATGATGAAAAAATGAAAAAAGTCTAACTATTATGTAGTCTAATAAGCAAAAGATGATTCGTTTGGATTAGACTAAATTAGTAATTCAAAATGGAACCAGGTAAGCATTGTCGGAAACTGCTTTCTTTTTGCGGGTTATATAGGCGCTAGAGTACGTGCTGGCGTTGGTAGTTGCAGATGCCAATAAGTTCCTAGAAGATGTTTTAGCCGTACTTGGATGTCGCCGAAAAGGGGTTCATCAAAAATTTTTATTTTATAACATTCACTGTTACCTACCAACGTAAAATGATCTGGAAGTATATTCCGCTCTACGATTTTATTAAAATTCGTCTATGTATATTTTTTATTTCATACATTCACTGTTACCTAGGAGCGAAAATGATCCTGTAACTTATTCTTGTCTTATTATTTTATAAAAATTCGTCTATGTATATTTTTGTGTATATATAAATTTGGCGAATGTTTGAGATGCATGTTCCTTATCTTCCGGTTGCCACATCTTTGACGTAATCCCTCGTTCCTTTTTCCGACATGAAAATGAAAACAATTTTCCGACCGAAAAGGGGCGTGGAGCCTTTCACCTTCCGCGGTTACAGCTTTACTGGTACAACACTGTCGCCCCATTCTTGGTTGGTAATTCATAGCGGATTGACATTTTCTAAAATGGACCTAGCTGCTGATTCTATATATCACTGCTTCCCGCTCCCGCTGATGAAGACGTAATACTGGTGGGAATATTCTAAATCATATCAAGAGTACCCATCGTTTCACTGTGTCATTGGATCGTCCAGTTTTCCGAATACCTATTCAGTGTCAAAAATTGTTTACGTTTTTTGCATGGGTACAATATTTTCTTTATCCCAATGTGTTTTGTCGATATCACGTCATCAGTAAAACGAAACGAGGCTTTGGTCTAGTTTACACGATAATTTGACCAATTGTGGTTAGGAATCAGGAAAAAGCGCACAATGTTGGCGGCAATCAGAGAATCGAAGGGTATTTAATCACTGTTTTTCAGCGTAATATTTTTATAGTAATGATTTGCTGTTAACTGCACGGGGTTATGCTTTCAGATTGACCCTTGGTGGGTAACTCCTGCCCCAGTATGGACCCCTATGCCATATGATCTCTAAAGATTTGGCGAGAATAGGCGAAGCGATACTGTCATCGATATCGATAACATATAAATCTAAATCCATGCGTAAATACGGTACTTAATCACGGGTACCTGAATGATTGCATTAAAAGCATAATATAAATATACATATATGTATATCTAATGAGTAACCGGATTCCTGTTTCGGTTCCGCGAAAATCGTGTTTCGGCTGCGGTTCCGGCAAAGGGCAAAATCCATACTGGAACCGGAATTCCGATTTACAAATTTTGTTTGAAAATTTCCACATTTTTGCTTCATCTCTGATCCAAACATATGTAATATATATTATACAACGATCAAGGTCCAATACAGCCAAGCAAAAGAAAAGATTTACTAAGCAATTTGCCTATTAAACGCAAGTAGGACACATAATTTCAGTGGGAATTTTTCATAATAACCTGTAACAGTGTGTTAACAAAGCAAAACCAGGTCGATGCTTGTAACAACTATTTTACACATTTTTCAGGAGTCTCCGGGCTACGTTTCGAATTAACCAGTTCGGATGGAAACAGAGTATGGCTTAGTCAGAAGTACTTAGCGTATGCTTGGCTAATATGATTGCGTCAAGCACCAGCCAGTGCACTTGTAAACTTTGTAAATCTGGCGAAATTGAAGTAAAGTAACGTTGTTTACAACGCAGCCAGAAACTACTTTCTTGACAATGAACTGGATTTATTGAAACTGTGCGAGCAGTATCCTAGTTTGTCTCATTTATAGCATTCTGATTAGAAAGTTATCATCTAACTGACAGGCACTGTTTGTCCAACGCTAGCGTAAACAATGTCTTACCACTGATCAGAGAATTACTTTTTATCCATTAATTTTTCTTGGAATCACATAAACCAATTTCAAATTTCCTACAGAACAACATGTAACAAACGTATGTGTAGTAAAGGGAGGCGAACGGGGACAGAGCGAAAGTGTTCTTTTTACGCTCCATGCGTTGTAAGCACATTCAGTTGGACGTAGTATACGCATGGGTGTATAGTGGAAGGCATTTTTTTGCTTGTGTGTCCAATAAACTAATATTTATCAATAAATCGCAACATTACCTTCCTCAGTCTTTTTTAAGTTTCAGAATGGTAATAATGCCATGGTAATACATTAAGTTTATTGTAAAAGTTATTTTTACTGCATTTTAAATTGACTGTACCTTAATTTCTTCCTTCATTGTTTTATCTATATAGCAAATTTTCCAATAGTCTAGTGTCCGGATTTGATTTTAATGGATGGTTCCGGTAAAATTCAAATTCAAGTTATTCCCTGATATTATAAATTTCATATTTATGTTTAAGTGTCTACAGGACATATGTTCTCAAACTTCATTTAACGCCAGGCTTACATTTTTAAACGTAAACAGATTAAAAACACAATTTAACA
>JASANE010020569.1:0-10276 GCA_030248225.1 Trileptium ribeirensis | reverse complement strand
ATTTTAACGCGACCAGGCCAGTAAATATTTGGTTTGCACCCTGTTTTAGCAATGGATCGGATGAGTGAGTTACCACTCTCGAAGATATTACCATATATTAAGAGATCGCCACGTTTATCCAAGACAATAACGCTATTTGTTATACCTGATTCTGTTGCTAAATAGCAAAAAGTAGAAGTTGCCTCGCAGTCTAACACATCATATTACATGTTCCGGATATTCATACATACAGGACATATTTTACCTAACTGTAGAGGTCTCAGTTTTCCCTGCATAAGGCCAAGCGTCCCCGTCCCCTAGTGCTGCGAATGAGAACTGTCGTGTTCATTTCGCTATTCATATATATTGAAATTTAAACCACCCGCCTCCAGCTTATCCTTTGTGGTTAGAGGAACGTTCGCCAGCTGACAATCTCCCATGGAACCACGTCTCTCGCCTCTAGACTAAAGCGAACTATAATAATATGATGTGTCGTCTGATAACTGAAAACTGAAAAATCGATTCCTCTCGAATAGATATCGGAAACACTTTTATCCACAACCTCTGTTATACAAATGTTAGTTTTGGTTCTGAATCTCATAGTGTACAAGCAAAAGTAAACAGGCGTTTACGAACCCTATCCCTATGTACAGTCACGGATAGGAACAAGCGCACAGAAAACGACAGCAACGTTCGCTTTATAAACGAACGTTATAACGTTCCTTCGCATTGTGGGTTCGCTTTTTAAGTTGTCATTTTGGTCTGTGACAGTATGTATATTCGAAATGTCTTCAAGACGTGTTTATATTTGGTTGAAATACAAAATAAAAGACAAGTGTCTCAGCGGCGAAAGTGTTCGATAAACACACTGATAAGTCTGCACATGTGTTGTAGACGGTGCTATTGACAACAGCGCAATAATGTCTTGTTTAGTGGTGGTGTGCCGTTTTGAAGGCGAACGGCAGACCATCTGCAGGCCGGTAAAATTTTCGGCCGGCACTCGAGTAGTCGAGACTGGGGGACGGCAAATGGACAGCTGAAGACTGCCAAGAAGCTTCTCTTACTACGATACGAATTTAATATTCGTAAATGCTTTTCCGGCATTGTTCAAAAATCAGTTTCCATACAAAGGTTTTACACGGCGTACAAAGAAACGGCTGGAGCCAAATCCAACGCCTAGACAGACTATAGAATGACTATTTATATTCAGCGCTGGGCGACGGCTAGCTTAGGGGTTTAACATTAACGCATATTAGTTTAATATGTTATATGGTTATGACAAGACGGTAGAAATCCTTGTATTCGGGTATGACAAGACGGTAGAAATCCTTGTATTCGGGTTATAAGCGATAATGCAAAATACACAAAATTTCCATTAACATGGTTTGAGTCATTTTCTATACAACAGTAAACGTACAAGACCACGGCAGGACCATAACTGCAGACCAACCAGTTTAGCGACTGTCAACGGTTGGCCGAAGAATTTATGGCAGTTCGCCTCCGCCGGCCGATGGCCGGGATAACCTTCGGTACGCCTATTGGCCAACACTGCTAGAGAGCGATTTGTGTTTGTTACGCGACGTGACGTGTTTTTATATATTAGTTAATAATATATAAATGTTGCACACATTTTACTGCATACCCCGGTTGTAAAATTTCTTTATAAAATATATATACAGTCATTTGTTTTACTATCAATGACGAATAGAAAAATCTTTATCGCTTTCAGTTTCAACCGTTTTGAATAGCGTTCCTCAGTCCTGTAAAACCAACTAATAGGTAGATTGCTTTTGGGTAGCCTAAACTTTCATGAAAACATTGTTAAAATATATCATAATGCCAAAATCAGGATATTCAGTGAAACAATATAAAGATTTACATCAAAATCAATAAGAACCAAAATTTCGTTGAAAGCGATAAAAACTGTAGTAACTGAAACATTTTTCGATTTTTCACCATTTTAAATTTATAAAAAAATTTAAAGGCAGAAAAACGGGTAAGCTCTTCATTTTTGTTTATTTTTTCGCACAAAAATTGCAAATCCATTCAAAAGTGAATGAAAACCGGGATATGTGATATAATACACATCACAGATAATCCCTGCCTTTGAACCAAAAAAATATACAACACCATGCTCAGAAAAGTCTTGTAGGCATAAAAACTAATCTCAATCAGAACTAAATACACGATTGACACCATATTCAATTTAAACTAATTAACATCCATCAATACACTGCTATTAAATGGAAAAGCTTATTTTTATAAGCGCCTGATGTTACACAAAACCCGGAGCTATACTAAGTACATTGAGTAAGTGAAGTGACGACCGCGAAAAAACCTTGCAAATTTCACTTCCAAGCAATCTGAAGCCTGCTAAAAATCGAATAAGTTTCATAGTATGTAAAACGCATTTGCCAGTTCATGAAAACAATATACTGTCAACAACTCGTATCATGCAACATTTATATAGAGTATCATTACCACTGTGTTGATCACGCTGAAGATAGTTAATTCAATAAATCAATCGGTACAACAAATGACTCGCAAAAACGATATTATCAATCTATTTACAGACGAATACTATAACAACGAACAAGTAGAACCCAAAGCTCCCTGGTGAATGTACGAAATTGTGCTGCTACAGGTATTCTATCTCGAATCTTACAATAATACAGTACTCGCCACAAATGACAGCTGCTCGCGCGCTACCTGTTCGTCGGAAAATAAGATTTTATTTTGTAAATTTATAGTTTGTTTTTCATGCGTACGCTGTTCCATCGCTGCTAAGGCGACAGTCAACTGTGGCGAGTACTGCAGTGCGCTACGAAACATAGCGCCACTGCTAACTTTATTCGGCTGTTTGTTTCCGATAGTTTAGTCCAAATCGCCATCCTATACCCGGTCCCATTTCCATTAATTCGCTGCGATAATCACACGGTTCCCCGGGATCTATTGGACATCTCGCATAAACTGGTATTACAAAGTTGGCGTTAGTTAACCTACGCGGCCATACAATACCAAGCGTCGAGTCATTCACGTTGTTGCGTAGCTTCCAACGCTCGACAGCTGCCCAAGCAATCATTACTCCATTATCGGTACAATACTTTGCCGGCGGGCAAACCATATCCCAACCGTATCGCCGCTCGAAAATGTATCGCAATCCTTCTCTAATGTAGGAATTAGCTGCTACTCCACCAGATAGGACAAATACCGGTGGTCGAGCGGTGCTTTCATCCAGTCCATAGTCAGAGGCAGTCTTCGGGTTGGATTTAAAAGACTTCCGGCATTCTACTGCATAAAAAGGGGAAATACATCCCTTGTGGGTCAAAAACGTAATTGCCCGCTGGCATTTCCGTGCCAGTTGTCTGTAAATAGAGTGTTGGAAAGAGGCGCAAACATCTGGCATATGTGGTATCCGATCGCCACCAGCCAATCCATGTTTGGCTTCAATTTGACCCACTAAGGCTTCGCCTTTCGCCCGTAGTCCGCTAAACGAGAAATCACAGTTCCTATTACGAGCCATCTGAATGGAAAAATCGTAGGCTGCAGGGTTTCCGTTTTCTGATGCCATGCGTTCAATCGCTGCACCACCGCTTAATGATTCCCATTCCGGGCCAATATGAACAAGCCGAAGACGCCTAGCAACCTAATAAATAGATTGACCACAAAAAATACAAATGAAATTACTACTATTGTTTACGTATATATTTTCTTATAGCACATCAAACATGACATTTTATTATAGTAGATAACTGTGATGATTGCGACGATTTCTGAAAATCCGCTTACTCACTATATTTATTTTAAAAATGTTACATCATTTTTAAGTGTAATCGATTTTTTTGTGTTCAATTCGCCTATATATTCGCCATTACGTGATATTACTTGTTCTAAAAACGGTTTAAACCCCAACACTGAGGGTGCTTTCACACGTTCAAACGTTTTGCTCAAATTTTGACTCTAATTTATAACAGAAAAATATAGCGAACTGTTATGCTTCAAAATTCAAAATTTTCATGTAACACATTTTCGTCGTTGATGGGATAAAGGAATATCACTGAAAGCTTTGAATCGTATTCGCCGTAAAATTTTGGTTAATATATATGAGCTAAAAGTTTGAACAAGTGGACACAGCTTACCACTAGCTTTTCATCTAGCCGTGTCACCTACGCGCCGTTGATGATTTAGCGGGCAGACAATGACACTGTAGTGATTTGGCTTCACAGGTCGATTGTTTGAAATCATGAAGTCGGCTAACTGTAACCGAGGGTTGATAACATTTTGGAAAATAGGTAAACCGGAGTAATTTCACCCAACCGGCCCAATAATTCTGTGAATACCATAACAGGTTTCCATGTTGTAGTATTTTACACAATGTGTTGTAGACTTGTGGAGAGCGCTCGAACCACGTCGGTTGATTTTTTCGTAACCAGACGAATGATCAGTCGTCAAGAAGTCGAAGGACCATGACACAGTATCACGATACTAAATATACATCAGCCTTTCCAGGCAATGATAGCCATATCAATCTTATCAACAACACTGTGAGCAAAAACTGGGTGACCACAAAAATACTACTTGCTAACTCTGCAAACTCTGTGTATGTTCGTAAACAAGCATCAAAGGTGCTAAAAAATTCGAACACATCTCGAACGTCTTTCGAACAAAATCTGAACTTTTTCAAATGAATATCGAGTAAACAGAATTTTTGAATCTGAAGTACTATCATTTCTGAATCTGAAGTACTATATCTTTTAATTTAGCAAAAGGAAATAGATGCCTCCAGAAAGATAGTAACACAGGAATAGAAATTCTCGCATTACCTATTTTAAATTTTAACGACATTAAACACCGACCTTATCCAACGCTTCTCCTGGTGCGATATCAACTGTGGTGCCCAGAAGTCTAAATTCCGTTGGCGACACCACCCAAACGAGTAAACAATGTCCGCCGGACACCAAAAGGCATAAATATGGAAACGTAACGCTCGGTTCCATCAACCGGACGACTAACGCATGCGCTTCCATGTGGTGTATTGGAATGATCGGAAGATTATAAATTCTAAACAAAACAATAATTTTTCGTTTACGCTCAGTTGATAAATAAGCACTGAACAAAACATGAACGGGACAAATTTGAATAAAATAATAGCTTTAATTTTAACTAAAATCTAGCACAAATTCAGCACGGGTGTGCAGAGACGACAAAATTGGTTAATCCAAAGCCCCGCGTCAAACTTGAATGCCCCAATTGTGTAAAAAATAGATAGAACCTTAACTCAGCATCGCAACCAGTATTTGCGCTCAGCATGGGAAAACTGGCCCTTGTTGGTTAAACGTAAAATATATAAGAAGCTGACATTGACGGATGGATAAGTTCACCTACCCAGTTCTTAATTACTTGATTCAGACCCCGTGTTCTTTGGTAGACTGGATATTTTTGTTAATTTTTTAGTTCCTGAGGATGGATGTGGTGGTGAAGAGTGACGGATTAGGATTTGGTGCAGAAACAATCAAACTTCGAAAACTTGATGTAAATACACAATTATTATTATTATTATTATATAAATACATAAAGACTTGTAACTCACAAGCGTGGGTGAAACTTATGGAGCGTAGTTTCATAAAATGGTCATTTTGTGTAATCACTTGTAACAGCTTTTGTGTATGATAACACTAAATCCTCTGTAACCCTGACCATGTTAAAAACCCTAAACCCACCGAAACAAACTGTAAACGCACGAGGTATTCGTGCTGGTCTCTAGATAACCAAACCGTAGTATCCAGCGTTCCGAGAAACCTATTCTTGGAACATTCTTCAGGCACTGTACAAAATACATGACAAAGATGCTGAAGACAGACCACATTATATTCTGGCGATCCGGTTCATTGACCCTAAACGCAATCAAAAGACATGAAATGTTCGTGCTGGTTTCTAAATAAACTAACCATCGAATTCAGCGTAGCGAAAAAACCTATATACACAATTCTTAGTGCCATGCACGCAATGCATAACCAAAACACATTTTGGAAATCGGGTTTGTCGACCGTAAAACCATCCAAATCCCACGAAAAGGCATTATACAGTCACGTTGGAGCCTAGATCTAAACAGCAAAGTCATCGTATCCAACGGGCTTGATAACCTAATAGGCACTCATTGTAAAGTAAAAACACAATAACATGCCGAAAATCGCTATTTCTGGTAAAGGGTCGACGAACCATATTCAGCACCACAGCGGTTCAGAGAGCGGCACCACAAAGAAGTGTTGGAAAGCAAAATGTTCTCCATGAGCTGATTCTCTCCATGCGAAGCCCCTGTCGCGAGACATGAGCTGCGAAGGACTAATACCCGTATGGCCAGATTTGGCAAAGAACCCTGTTTTTTTGCCATTTTGATCATGAAGATAAGGTCGGAGCTATTCGCGTTGTACAACAGGGCCACATCCTTGTCACTTTTGAAATCGAATAAAAAATTTATCGAAAACCGTCTATCCGAATATGAGTTATGGAAAACAGAAACAGACAAAAAATAAATTTTCAGGATTTACCCTAGCGCCGTCAGTGGAAACTCCGCTCGCTCCGTTTCAACTAATATTACTAGTAACTCGCAAGCGGAGCTGAAACGGAGCGAACGTGTTTTCATTCTTAAGTTATGAATTTTGTTTAATCACAAGTAACAGGATGTGTTTGATGTATATACCATCCTAAAGCTTCTTGAAAATCCTAAAACATCGTCGACCCTAGACGCAACGAAAATAATCGACAACGCATCATATATTTATGCTGATCTCTAAATAACCATACCGTAGCATTGAGCGACAGGAAAACCCCTATAGACAACTATGAGACGGCATGAAATATGCATACTGAATTGTAGATAACCAACACATTGTATTCAACATATATACCGAAAACCCTCTATGTAGACTATTTTGGATGCCATGTACCAAACCACTGAAGACCGGCTAAATTCTGAAAATTGGGTTCATTGACTCTAAACCCAATGAAGACGTCTGAAAAAGCATAAGATACTTATGCTCGACTGTCCATGAACAAACCATCATATTCAACCTACAGGAAAACCTATATTGACAATTCTTGACGACCTGTACGCACTACGTAACCAAATAACTATATTCTGGAAATATAGTTCATTGCCCCTAAACCCATTGAAAACCCATGATAGGGCATGAAAATTGCACGCTAGACTGTAGATAACCAAATCATTGTATATATTCAGCTTTTAGAAATACCTATATAAAGAACATTCTTGATGCCATGCCCACAATACATAATCGGACAAATGAAAACTAACTACATTTATCCAAAATGTAAAATCGGGTTCGTCAACCGCAAAACCCTTCAAATACCAAAAAAGGTATAATGTAGTCAAGCTGAACAACAGATTATCTAAAGGGCTAGCACAACGCAAACCATACATTTTAATACTCTATCTCGCTAGAATGTTTTGATTACATCGATTGTCTATGAATGCAAATAAACGGTACAATCGACTAGAGCTAGAAATTGCAATACATTATGTACAGTTTAAAAAATCACATAGCAGTCATGATTAGTGCCGTAAACAGGTCTGACAAACTGAACTGATAAAAAATTTGCTTTGGTATTATAACCGCAAAACAATGTATCTAATTATATTAACCTATATATTATTTCAAACTTACACACATACTTAGCCAACTCAAGGGCTTTGGCCGTGCCAACCTCAAGCAGAGATGCCATTCCAGGTCGATTAGTAACACCGATTCCGGTTAAGTGATTCCAATCCGACCACTTGAGTTGTTTCAGAACTTGATCTAGCGCAGCCACAACGTTTTTTTGATGAAACTTAAGAGCTAGATTTGGCATAACACCTCCAAAACGAACATGTTCACGCTGATGAAACACAACCTTGAATAACACAAAATATAAGCTGCCTAAGGCACTCTTGTTAATGACGTCACCAACTTTTACACGGGATTTCAGAACCATAGCAACATGTGAGGAATTCGATTTCCTATCCATCAGCAAAATCCATTACATAAAATTTCCCACCTCGGGATGACTAGATTTTGTGTAATTCTATGCTATCTGAGATCAAGTTTTTGATTAAACAATATATTTTTTGGCATTCGTCGACCCTGTAAAATTTCTTACACACAAACTCTGGTACGCGAAATATATATACATGCTTATTGCCGTTAAATGAATGAGCATACATATAAGCTTAGATGAATAATTCATCAATTATTGTTCGAGATATTCAGAATAATGAAAGCCGCCAACTAAAATTACGTATTTGTAACGGTATTAACAAGGTTACTCCAGCAGATTCCTGACAAATGTCAATGTTAATTTCAAAATCCCAAATTCATCCTTTAATACTGACTCGTTTAACAGTAGCAACCAGGGCAAAATACATTGATGTCTCAACGGTAATATAACTATTCACCGGAGTTCTACGAAACAGTTAACCCAAGTGTTTTTCGATTATTCTGAATATCTCGAACAATAATTGATGAATTTATTCATCTAAGCTTATATGTCTGCTCATTCATTTAACGGCAATAAGCATGTATATATATTTCGCGTACCAGAGTTGTGTGTAAGAAATTTTACAGGTCGACGAATGCCAAAAAATATATTGTTTAATCAAAAACTTGATCTCAGATAGCATAGAATTACACGAAATCTAAGTCATCCCGAGGTGGGAAATTTTATGTAATGGATTTTGCTGATGGATAGGAAATCGAATTCCTCACATGTTGCTATGGTTCTGAAATCCCGTGTAAAAGTTGGTGACGTCATTGACAATACTAGGCGGCTTCTATTTTGTGTTATTCAAGGTTGTGTTTCATAAGCATGAACATGTCCCGGTTTGAAATATTATGCCAAATCTGACTCTTAAGTTTCATCGAAAAAACGTTGTGGTGCGCCTGAGATTTCTGAAAGAACAACTCGAGTGGTAGATTAAAAATCCTAACCGGAATCGGTGTTACTAATCGACCTGGAATGGTCTCTGCTTGAGGTTGGCACGGCCAAAGCCCCTTAGTTAGATTCGTGTGTGTAAGTTTTGAAATAACCTGTTTATGGTTAATATAATTAGATACATATTTTTGCGGTTTAGGATAATCCGAAGCCAAATTTCGGTTAGTTTGTCGACTTCTATTTTTACGGCACTAACATGTATATAGTTTTAAACTGTACATAATGTATTGCGATTTCTAGCTCTAGGAGTCATGAGAAGCGATCAATGTAAACATTCCCTAGCGAGAATGTATGGTTTGCGTTGTGCTGCACCCTTTGTGATCTGTTGTTCGGCTTGAGTTTGCATTCCTCCTTTTTGGGAGGTTTTTAGTTGGTCGAACCCGATTTACATTTTTTGGATAAATGTAGTTAGTTTTCATTTGTCCGATTTGTGTATTGTGGCGTGGTTTCGTCAAGAATGTTCTTTTATATAATTATTTTTGTAAAAGCTGAATATATACAAATGATTTGGTTATTTACAGTCTAGCGTCAATTTTAGTGCTATCATGGGTTTCAAAATGCAGTTTTTAGGGGTAAATAAAAATTCCCAAATATAGTTATTTGTCGGTTACGTAGCTAAACTACCGTCGTCAAATTCAAATTGTAGGTTGAATATGATGGTTTGTTCATGGACATGTGAGCGTGTCTTATGCTTTTTTTTTCAGACGTCTTCATTGGGTTTTAAAAAAAAAATGAACCCAAAATTTAGCCGGTCTTCGTGGTTGGTACATGGCATCCGGAAATAGTCTACATAGAGGGTTTTTACGGTATATATGTTGAATACAATGTGTACAAGTCCTCAATTCCGGTATGTTCTCATGCGGCTCTCATGGTTGTCTCTATAAACTTTCCTGTCGCTCCGTATAGTTATAAAAAAGGAGTCAGCATAAAAATATATCAGATCAGTTATATTGTTTATTTGCGTACTGTAGGTCAATATTTTAGGATTTTCAGACTTTAGGATGGTATATACATCGAACACATCCTGTTACTTGTGATTAGACAAAAATTCATAACTTAAGAATGAAAACACGTTCGGCTCAGTTTCAGTTTCGCTTGCGAGTTACACTAGTAATATTCAGTTGAAACGGAGCGAGCGGAGTTTTCGCTGACCGGCGCACTAGGCTAAATCCTGAAAAATTTATTTTTTGTCTGTTTCTGTTTTCCATAACTCATCTCGGAATGCGAGACGGTTTTCAGAATAATTTTTTATTCGATTTCAAAGTGGGCGAGTGTGGCCCTGTTGTACAACGCGAATAGCTCCTTAGGC
>JASANE010020567.1:0-13328 GCA_030248225.1 Trileptium ribeirensis | reverse complement strand
TTGTGGCACCCCGTTCAGTTACATATTTTTCTTTTGTACACAGCCAGATAGTTGTACCACAGCCATCATGCGTTAAGAGATTTGTACGCAGGGTTGTAACGACTTCAGACGGGTGCGTTAGCACGAGTTTGAACGAGTTAATCAACACAACCGTGCGTACAAGTCACTTGACGCATGCCTGGCTGTGCTACGTCTGACTTGTATTGTAATACAGCTAATTTAGCTAAACGTGCATTAAAACATTTTGATGCACGGCTTTAACTATATAAGCTGTGTTACAAATACTATCGCGATACTAATATCAACATACTTAAAGCGTAAAAAACAACTTTTATGCCGATTACACGTAAAATACAATAATACAACAATACAAGTGGACACAGAGCAGTATTTTATAGTTTGCGTTCGCACTGCGTTCGATGCAATATGGTTCAATTCGATACGGTCCGATTTTATCGTGAGTTTTATATAGAGTGTTCACACATGTTTGGATTCAAATCAATCCATTCCGATTGAGCGTACACAATTTTATTTACAATTTTACACGCGGTATGAAAATACAGTTATATAGAATCAGCAAACGATAGCTATAGAAATCGGTTGTATCGTATGCAACGCAGCATAATTAGACTGGAGCGAATCGAATCAGACCGCACGCGAAGTGCACGCGGACTTAGTAACTTCAAGCTAAACTTGAAATTATCATATATTTGCCATTGTCATGCCGGCCCATGTCATCTTCGTTATAACATTAGAAAAAAGAACAGCTTAGAGCGGAGGGTTCGGGGGGCAGCAGCCCCCCCGACTTAGGCTTAGGCTTAGTACATGGCTCATATGGGAACCTTAGCTTAGGCTAAGACTAAGGCTTAGGCTTAGTATATCGAGAACGGTATGGCATGCATTTCACTTCCGCCCCTAAAGGTTACATTGGCCGTCATGCCTATATGTTCTGTCTATGAACTTTTAATAATTTAAATGCGTAAAAATTGAATTTTATTCGGAAAAAGTACCCACTAAAATATAGCAATAGGTAACATAACTATACAACATATAACTTGACGCAAAATATTATTACACATTTGTATATATATATAGACACTTGAGCGACATATATACAAAGATCAAGCTTACACAGTAATTGTGTGAATAACTAGCTATAGTTATTTTCGAAAACTGTTACCTACTCAAACCAAATCAGGCTGTGTTAACTAGATACTCCGGTACAACAGTTTGGGTTGTCAGGAATATAGGTTGTATTTAGTCTGTGATTGTGTAAGTTATTAATGGAGCGATAATGAACAGAAACTCTTAATATTATAATTTGCAATAACATAAACATCTTACGTGGCGCATCTTAATACCGTAAAATGAAAACAGCTTACTGAGTTACTAAGGCTTTTTTCCAGCTATGACATGACATCATAATTTTTGCATAACATTTTCTTAAATAAGTGGTTACGTTTAGGGTAATTTCACTAGATATGTGAAGAGAACACTTTGTATGAAAATTTGAATCAAATTGGCAATCCCGCTAACAAATATTATCTGTTAGGTGAAAGAGCATATACATAATATCTAGGCCCATTCTGCTTTAAAATGGAAGTTTAACGCTAGTTTCCTTCATATTAAGTGGTGTATGAGTTTATTTAGTTCTAGAATGAAACAAAACGATACACGCATATTGAAAAATTGACTCATATCTGACCACTCAGCGGACATGATACAGAGCGAGAAGATAAATTCAAGGATGATTTTCTTCCCGAACACGAATTTGGACCATATATTTCTTCGTAAGAGAAGTTATAACAGATATATCCACTTAGCTGACATAAGACCTAAATTTCGTCGCTTTCCTGTAAAAATATCCTATGTCCAAAACCTTACTTTCGACAAAACATCTCTCATAACTTCCATCACCATGATAAATTTTATGCCAGCCATGTATATCTGAGCTAAATTAGTCTGCATTGTAAAATGTTATAGACGGTAAAGCAGTAATATTTGAGCTGATTCTCATTTTAAACTGGGAATCATTTAACAAATTCAGGCTAACAATCGGCGATATGTAAATGAGTACATCCGTATGTAGAGGCCATTAATCCAATCGAACCAACAATATCTACGAATATCCATTAAGGTGGGTATCGTTATAATAAGCATAGGTGTTTCCATAAATTTTGATATCATACCTGTAAAAGGTAAATAAACTAAAAACTGGCTATGTAACTAATTTCAATGGAGATACCTAATTGTCACAAAACAAGGAAATATAAATATACTTTAAAATGCGTTAATGTTTTGCAGCGTAAATTATATAACTGCTGCATTTGATGGATACGAACATAATTATTATTAAACTAGCCGATGTTCATTCTATTTAAAGGTTCTTTCAAAGAAACGATTTGGGATTTCGGAATTGTTTGTAAGGATCAAGAGTATAGGTGTCAGAAGTCCATCGTCTTTAGTGTTGTAGATGGTCTGGACAGGCGGGGGGTGAGGGTAATTTGCAAAAAGTTGTGTCAATTTAAGATAATGTGTGCCTATTTTGCCACATTTCACCCACGTTTTGTCAATTTTCACCCAAAATTTGCCGCGCGCCTACGAAATGGGAAGATGATATATTTGGCTTGCAGGGGTCTCACTTTTAAAGG
This sequence comes from Trileptium ribeirensis, assembly GCA_030248225.1. Classification (NCBI taxonomy): domain Eukaryota; kingdom Metazoa; phylum Nematoda; class Enoplea; order Enoplida; family Thoracostomopsidae; genus Trileptium; species Trileptium ribeirensis. Next base: position 10,677 of record JASANE010020567.1, on the reverse strand, counting down.
GTAATTCCCTACCCTACCTGTCGGCATCTATGATCAGGGATATACACAAAACGGTAATAAATTACCGTGTTTATCTAAAAGCTCACTGGGGTATAGAAATCAAATCATAATATAGCTGAATTGAATGTAATAATATAACATTAAATATATAAATAGCCTGTACAAGTTCTTCAGGTTAACTTATATATGCGAAATTAAGTTGATTGAGTAATAAAGTAGCTGTCTGCTTATACAATTATGCGCCTTCGTTCCGCTAAAACTGAAATGTTAAAGGCACAATGCGATATCATTAAAATTTTGTATGACTCGAATAATTATCAAACGTCTAAGCTTTTCCGCCGTTGCAGCTGTTTAGCAATGACGTACGCTAGATCTTACCCATTTGTTTAATTTATCATTATTGTTGAACCCTTGTTTTGCTTGTTTTTTTTTATTTCCACAGAGGCAGTGAACCTATATTCATCTTCAGCGGGTTTCTCTACCATTTCATGCAATATATAGATATTCGACATCGGCAGTTCATATATGCAAGTAATTTTACAAGATATTTGTTAGCCTTACCGGTTGTCTATCAAAACTAACAATTTAATTCAATTGCTTGCTGTACACGAAGAAGCTGGGCGTTAACTAGCGTATGTAATGCTTTATATAGCAACATCAGTCTTTTCCGCGGAATCATGCAGAAACATTCGTATAAAAAGATGCTGCATCGTAAGCTAAGCAACAATACTTGACGACTGGGAAGGTATGTAATACTAGCCTGAAATATATTTTGGACGTATGGCCGGAGATAGAGCTTATGTAATTTTAGAATGAATTTCGGTGTTTAGTAGCTGCTGCGATGCTGTATTTAGCTACTTTTATTTCGCGGAAGCAGGACATACCCATCAAAATGTTCGCACACAATATATGTAAACCCTTCAATTATGTTTGACGGCTGTGAATGAGAAATATTAGGCTAAAATCTATCCATTTTGCCCATGAGCCCGAAAATGAAAATTTTGTTATTTTCAAATTATGCGTCATGAAATTTGTGTCAGAGAAATGTGTGCACTTACTCGGCATTGTCAGCATATACGCACGTGTGTATGGAAACGTTACATTCGATAGTATGTAACAACCTTCGTGAGTTGTTACGTAAAGCGGGTTCGGCATAACCAATTTCGGGGGTTGTTAAGCATAAGAGCTTGCATGTAACAACATTGCTAATGTTATTCTCGAAGTTGTTACCTGCACTCGCATCTCTCATAACGCTAATAAATGTTTTGTAGCAAAACGTGAGGTAGCGAAATGTTACGAAATTTTAGTACTTCTTTCATCATAAAATAAAATGAAAATGAAACATTGTTTACATAAAATTAGTGCCCAGTTGTTTCCGGTTCAAATGAAGTCCAAAAACAACCCATTTTAGGTCCGTCAAAGAGATAACGGGAAAACAACAAATTACACATGAAAAGAAAGAATAGACAGTTATAATGGGCCCAAAAATGTAAGCGACATTTCATGCCAATCATGAAGCTAATGAGCTATGCATTTATTTAGAAAGTTATTTGATACTTTATGTTTACCATTGGCGCAGAATAATGCTCTAGCAAGTATAAATCACGAACAAATCCGGCTAGCACAGTTAATCCTTTTCTTCTTAAACCAAAGCATAGCTTGCACAGTCATGAACAAACTTTTGCTCCGACCGCGAATTTAAGCCTAGATCGCTCGGGTGCAAGTCTTGTACGCTATCCATCGCGCTACTTAGGAGCTTCTGCTCGGTTCCTTAAGGAACCTTGCAACGCGAACGAAAAACAACGGACGTACAAACGCACACCGAACCGCAAACTCGGCAATTAACTCGACACGCAAACGTACGCTGTGACAGATGTGTCAATACACAAACGAAAGAATTAATTGAACAGTACACTAAATTTATATTAACCCTATCCTTCTTAAATCAACACTTATCTTGCACAATCACAAGCAAATATTTGCTCTTAGGATTTGAGCCTAGATTTCTCGGGTGCAGTTCTTATACGATAGTCACAGCGCTATTTAGGAGCTACTGCTCGGTTCTTTAAGGAACCTTACAACGCGAACGAAAAACAACGCACGTACAAAGGCACGCTGAATTGCAAATTCGGCAATTAACTTTTCACGCAACGTACGCTGTGACAAATGTGTCAATACACGAACAAAAGGATTAATCGAGCCGTAGACTAAATTTAGATTAACCCTTTCTTTCTTAAATCAACAATTAGCTTGCATAATCATGAACAAACTTTTTCCATTCGCGGAATTGAACCAACATCGCCCGGTTGCAGTTCTTGTACGATAGTCACTGCGGTATTTACGAGCTACTGCTCGGTTCCTTAAGGAACCTCACAACGCGAACAAATAACAATGCACATACGAACGTACGCAGACTGACAAACTCGACAATTAACTCGCCACGCAACGTACGCTGCGACAAATGTGTCAGTATACGAACGAAAGGGTTAATAGAGCAGTACGCTCTTTTTCGATTAACGCTTTCCTTCTTAAACCAAAGCTTACCCTGCACAATCATGAACAAACATTTTTCCAACTGCGGATTTGAACCTATGTCGCTCGGGTGCAAGTCTTGTACGCTGGCCACCACGCTATTTAGCAGCTACTGCTCGGTTCCTTAAGGAACCTAACAACGCGAACGCATAACAATGCACATACAAACGAACGCCGAAGGACAAGCTCGGCGACTAACTCGCTACGCAACGTACGCTGCGGCTAACGTCTTAATATATGGACGAAAAGGGTTAGTGAAGCGGTAGGCTTAATTTCGATTAACTCTTTTCTTCCTAAATCCAAGCATACCTTGCACAATCACTAACAAACTTTCATTCCGACCGCGGATTTAATTCAACATCGTTCGGGTGCAAGTGCTGTATGCTTCATGTAGCATTGTATATATTCAACATGGAATATATATTCAATACAGTATACACTATATATTCTGCCAACAATGTTTTTTGTCTGAAACAGCAAATGTCGTGCGGGCAGTATCTCGTAAAACTTTTAAGAACATTGTGTCACAGCAACGTAGAGTTGGGCTAGTTGTATGATATAAACATGTTTATAGACATTTGTTTAACAAGGAATCACGGTATTTAATGATTCTCAATCCAGCTCTGTGCTTATACCTTAATCTGCACAAGGTTTTGTGCGGCTATCAAGCTAAAATCCAGCACAAAATCTCTGATTCGTTCAGCTACAAGCGAAAACGAAGGTTACGACGTTATCTAATCCCACCAAAAGTGCTGGCGGAAAGCTTTTAATGATTTGGTAAGCCCTATTATGCTGCTGTCATTAAAGTGTCGCACATTTTTTCCGATTTACGAGAATACTGGATATCAAAAACATGTAATAAAAGGCCTAGTAAAAGTTGTGGACTTATGACATGTTAAATGTCAATTTTTTTAACATTCCCCCAAGTGAGACGAAATTAACCATTAATCTGATTTATCCTTGCAAAACAAATCGATTGTCTTCTTGTATTAAAATACCTATTCATCAAGTAGATTTACCAATTTACAGCTCATAATTTTGCCGATAAGCCAATTACAAATTATATCATAACCATATGTATAAAATCCAGACCATGAAACAAACACAGCGATAAACCTTTGAGATTCACAGAAAAAATAACTCTATGATGTCGATACGATTCCATGAACGTAAACAACACTGTCTCTGTCGCTATATTTGCATTGGATTAAACAACAGCGCTCATTATTTTAATAACTCAAACAATGGCAATTTGCAGGCTATTTTGAAATTTACCTTACCTTGCCCGACCTAATTGTACCGTACCTCTATCGGAAAACAATAAATATAAGGAACGAATTCTAATATTCTGTATCGCAGTAATGGCTTATAATTCAAAAAATTCTGATAGAATTGAACCATGCAGCGTCACTGCACATTATAACAAAATTTTTGAAAAAAAAACTGCTGCAGAAACTGCCACGCTTTTAGTAAAACTGCACAAGAAACTGTGTCACTTTTAGGAAAACTGCTAAAGAAATTGTGTCACTGTTTGAAAAACTGATATGGAAACTGTGTCGCCTTTAAAAATGCTGCCACATAAATTTTGCATGTTTACAAATTTTACTTAAAACGCACAGCCTTTGTATCTCTATAACGGATGGCGATATATAGGTGGTAATGCTTGGCCCATTTCATAGAGCTGAAATTGAACAGTTATCTTTGTAGATCTCTGCATGACTCGATTTTCTGCGTAGTTCACATAAAGATACTTGCACCCAATAGCACATGGTTTGGCGAAAAACCAAGGGTACGCTGAACTCTATGCTTTTTAATCGAAATGACTCTGTTTTATGTTGTTTAATCTATTGATATATCTATACAAACTCGCATTATAGTAAAAAAGTCTTGCATATTGAAAAATGTAACTTTCTCTTTCAGAAGTGTTACGTTCTGTGATGTGGCAAAACTGGAAACAAACTAAAACTGTGTACAGTGTATAGTGTATAGTTTAAAATTAATTTTAACTGTGTATAGTGTACAGTTTAAAATTTATCAAAATATGATCAAACTGAATAAAACAGCAGAGAACGTTGTATTATATGCTGTTTAATCTAATTGATTCTGTTATATACAATTTAATCCATTGATATATCTATACGAAATAACATTATAGTAAGAACCTCTTGCATATTAGGTCATTGTAACATATTATTTCAGACGTGTTACGTGCTGTGATATGGCAAAAGTCAAAACGAGTTAAGCTGTGTACACTTTTGTATATAGTATAAAATTTGAGTTGAAAATTTATCAAAATATGATCAAACTGAATAAAACACTGTCACAATTCCTAATGAAGATATGTGACAGTTGTCTTCGCTTCAAATCTTTAATGCTCATTTCCGCAATATTTTGTTAGATTTCCAACAAAATGTTAAAATATTTGTTTTGGAATGCTGTATCCTTCTAAAGTTTGAATAATTTTCAAATTACACTTGAATGATAATATTAACATTCTTTCGGATTTGTTTTGAAATTTAGATAAAATTTTGGTATAAAATTTTTATTCAAAGAAATTAATGTATACCCGTAAGAATTAAGTCTGTATAAAATCGGATATATTCTGTCGAAAATATTGACCAACTCCAACAATGTATTCATTATTTATTTCCGCAACAGGTTAGAGTGAAGTGTGTATAAAATCGGATATACTCTGTCGAAAATATTAACCAACTCGAACAATGCATTCATTATTTATTTCCGCAACAGGTTAGAGTGAAGTGTGTATAAAATCGGATATACTCTGTCGAAAATATTAACCAACTCGAACAATGCTTTCATTATTTGTTTCCGCAACAGGTTAGAGTGAAGTGTGTATAAAATCGGATATACTCTGTCGAAAATATTAAACTCGAACAATGCATTCATTATTTATTTCTGCAACAGGTTAGAGTGAAGTGTGTATAAAATCGGATATACTCTGTCGAAAATATTAACCAACTCGAACAACGCATTCATTATTTCCGCAACAGGTTAGAGTGAAGTGTGTATAAAATCGGATATACTCTGTCGAAAATATAAACCAACTCAAACAATGCATTCATTATTTATTTCCGCAACAGGTTAGAATGATATTGGCATTCAAACAACGCCTTTGGCCCGACTATTTCTTGGTGGAAAGATAATGCGATACCTATTCTATGCACATGATACCCAAGAACACGTGAACTATTCAAGTTTTATTCAGATAGACCCAGCTGTTTAAAGTGATTTATACGTATTAGAAATAGCAACAGCAACTTTAGCCCGTGTCAAGTTTGTAAAGCGAAATTAGACTCTAATATCTACTATATATACGGTACTAGTTTCATCCTTTGGATCGATTTGATACTTTTTAATGTTTTTCAGGATTCCAATTTCCTAAAAAGCCATGTGAACCTGTAAAGTCTTACAAACAATCATATAGTTAATATGACAAAAACCGAGCTATGCTATCTTTTAAATACAAAATAAGTTTTGGTCTCTAATTCATATGCGTGTTGATATGATCTGTACTGAAGTTGATAGGTTTACCGATCACAGCAAACAACCGATTAGATTGTATATAGTAACAGTGAAATTGACATGATTTTAATTCGAAATATTTTTAATCATGCGAACACATTTTGATTCATTTAGGATTATATACCTAACTGCTTTCCTTTCTCTTTATTATTCGAAAACGCTATTGAAGTGAAATATAAGCTACGGAAACTCAACGTGGGGTCCTGTGTTGGAAAATTTCAGCCACATAATGTCAATTATTATAAAGTAAACAACTCGAACTTCTAAATTCGAATTTACGTGAGACTGAAAAAAGAACATTGTTTTGCCCAGCATACCAACTGGTTCAGATATAGAGCCACGTTCACCAATACGTCCCAGGTTTACAGCTTTTCAATAAAGTTATTCAATAAAGCTTTTCAATAAAAATGTTAATGCTTGAACACGACCAGCTGTTCCAAAAACTGAATTACTGAATCTTGCGTTTGCCGAATTTCAATTACTGAATAGGATGACTTTATATCGTCCAGATTTGAAAACGTCCAGCTTGCTATAATTTGTGAAGTCGGGCTTACTTCGTTCATAGGGCTCACTGAATGTTTAATCAAATGTCAAATTTTCAAAAATATGCTAAAAATGTAGCCACTAAATTTATGAATTAGCCATAGATAATGAATGGTTGCAAATACCCCTTATTCAAGAAGCCCCAATGACAACTAATGCAGTCTATGTCTAGACTTTCTGATGTTCGGCGCGGCAGATTGAAAGAGTCCGAAAGTTGTATATATTAAAAATTAAGGTCGTCCATGTGCCGCTAGACATGGATGAAGCTTTTAGAATGCATGCAGCGTTTTAGCAATTAAAATGAAATGTTGCACATAATGAATTGTTAGTCCCAGCGATTATTGATATCGTTGGCGATCGATTATTTCTTTATAGAACTAAAATTGTAAAAAATATATTACGAAATATTTAACATAAATTTCACTAATCTATTTCGCTAGGAATATCTAATTCGCCGGGTTTTCCTAATTTTATACATTTTATAAGAAAAGTCAATGTAGCTTCAAAAGGTAAAAAAAACTCAAAACCTGAAAAAACAAAGACAAGGGAACAAAATTCTAGAATACATCCCAGTGTCGAAATTCCGTTTATACTAATTCTTCTCGCCTAGGTCTGCAACCCCTGCAAAAGGTATATTCGAACATGAACTTGAAATGAAAATTAGCGTTTACCAGGTAATATATTTATGATTGGTCGCTATAAGAAAAATACTGTTTAATTTAACTATACTTTATTCGTTAAAATGAATTGAAGAACGAATAGTATGTGATAAGTTACAGCATCCTTTGTCAGCGGTGCAATGCACAGGTTGACAAATCAAGAAACTTAACACTGATTGCTGTAAAACTAGTAAACAAAAAGTTCGGGGCGATCTAATTTAGCGCCGCACTACGGTCAACAACGCGGTGAGCAACTCGGCCATGGTCGCAGTGTAAACATATCTTATTATAGTTACGTACTTTTGCAGGATTTTGGTGCTAAAATCACTTAATTACGTCCCTAATTGAACAAAACTACGAAAGGTCGGTTTGCTAATAGTATCTCAGTGCACTCCCGTAATGCTTGCGGAGATTCAAGTTACAAAAGAATCATATGTATTGCATGGTGCCATGGTCGTATTAATACCATTGTGTCGCTTATTAATCTTTTGTAAATTTGTCTATTAATGCTTCGCCCACTAACACATGATGCTTATCTTGCTGTCGCGTATGTGTCTATAACGGTTTGCCGTTGCATGCTTTACCTTGGCCGTATGTATGCTATTACGTGAAGACTAGCTGGAACATTTTTATGGATTGGCAGAGAATAAGTTCGATTTTCAATTTGATATGAGTTTGGCTCGGAGAAATTAAGAGTCGCCTCACAATGTGCTAGCTGCACACTGGAAAGCAGGCTGTTGTGCGGATTAAGAGAACTCATTTGGAACTCGACCAGTCGAACCACTCCCCACTGAAACTTCACTGGTATGACCGTCCGGAAATAGGAGGCCATCGATTACTTGAGCTAAACCATTAGCCTTGTAGTAATTGCGACTAAAAGTATTAAATTTACGTAAGTTAAACAATGTACGTTGCCATGGTCGCGAATAATACATGTAGCCATTGTCACGAAAACAACAAAAAGCCAAAAGCTTAGATTAAGCTGTAGCTGATCTGTCGCTGAGCTGTAGATCTGTACCTGGAACATGTTGCGTGGAACTTGTTCACCTGGAAGAGTGTCGGCAGATTATAACGTTTGCCTTCCCATTCCCAACAAACTCGGGCCTATGCAAGATCTTAAAATAGGGCTACGTAGCACGCGGCGAAAGGAACCGCTAATCGCGCTGGAGATTCAAGCATACTACTAACGACCTCGGGTTCCAGGTGTTCCCTGATCCACCTGCCTCAATAGGAGGTTTCTTGGTCAAAACAATAAAATAAAATCAACACGATCACTTCGCAGTGGCTCGATTTCTTTTAAACGAATACGATACCAACCCCGCTACTGACTCAGTACCAGAGGAACTGCCTGAACCCGCTCTGTAGGATGAAGTACCACATGGTGTGCAAGTTTTAAGTTCTCGAACATCTAAACGTGAGCGTGTGCAAGTGGCTCTTGAACCTGAAGTCTTGGATACCAGCTAGAGCCGTGCTATCGCGTCCAGAAAGGTCAGCCATGCTCTCGCCACGTCTCCGACCAGCAATAGTATTAGCCGGTCGCCAATTGTCGTCATTTATTCAGATACTGCAGTATTAATTTTACCTAATTTCTAGTAAACCATGCCCCAAGGTCTTATACCTGAACAAATAATTTTTGTGTAATAGCATCGTCTCGAAAATCACCTACCATCAACATAAACTTTATGGTCGGTCGCTCCCAGTTGGCCATTACGCGGAGTAAGCGTAGTTTCGATGACGCACAAGACCACCCCAGGATACAATCGCTCAAGGGAGTAGCTCCCGCGACGAAATGTCTGAGCGAAAGAGTATTGTTGGCGGGGTGGACCGGCGGAATTGGAATAATAGGTACTTTTAAAATAGCTCCAAAGTGGACGCACCGTGCGACGTACAACGTTCAGGGCGCCAGAAAGCTCCTAGGGTACGGAGACAGGAGTCATGTCGCACTTTTGGGACCTGGCGAATCCGAATAACCGCTCTTGAGACTAGCCCATTATCCGTTCTTATGCAGGAACGGTACACTAGTGTTTTAAAGGGTATCATTGAAATTTGCTGAAGTCGGAGAGAAGCGTCCGGAGTTAGGCCTTGACTAAACGTGTACTCATATACAAAATGCCTGCTCTTATGTGTCCGAACATATATACGTATGCATTGTTTTGTACCATGATCTGATGTCTATTATCATGCACTGATTTGTACTGTATCCCATTTAATACTAGCAACTATGCATCGATTCGTACCATATGCAAAGTACCATAAGTTTATACCGGACTCCGTAATTCTGTGTGTGTTTTAATCACCCATGCGAACGCCTTATTATCATGGGAACCAGTCGACCCGCGCGGCACGAATATGTTGAGTTCTGTTCTCAGCCTCCGCGTACTCTCCCCTGACCTGTCAAGAACCCCGCAGACCTTGCGCAGCGAATGGATTTCTCATGTTTTCTCGGATGACGGTAGCGCCGCGCGTTAGCCAGAGTGGATTTGGAAGCACAACAGTTATTGTTTCCGAACCCATAGCCGAATGGCACGTCGCCAAAATTGGAATTTGGGGAGAAAACTTTTCTGGCGCCCTCGGATTAGGGTCTTAGTAGCTCGCCATCCTCTACCCACGGTAGAACGCGGAACGGGTACCACTGTGTCAACCGGGTCGCCTGCCTTGTATTCTAAATCTGAGGCCCGTTTCTTCGTGTACCATAACTTTTCTTGGAATAAAAGTTTTGAAAATTAACAAGCGTCTCCCGTGTTATTCGGTAAAAGCGCAATAAGGTCGTCCCTGTGGACCGGTCAATCCTATTCGCCATGGCTTGCAGGTAAGAATATCCCAAGCCCTGACGCGTAGGGTTTGCCATTTATGTTATCGGGAAATGCTGGAGTTGGTACGTCAGGAGTGCTCAAAGTCGATATTCGACGTCGCCAACCGAAATAAGATAAGCGAAACACGCTAAGATTTATTAGGCAGTACGCGTCGTCCACAATAAGCAATCGCAACTAGCTAGGTATTGACCAAAGCATCCGACGTTAACACTCAGGGAATGTCTTAACCCCATGGGGACCCCGTACCTTATTGTCAGTTAATGGGACTAGAGGAATACCTAAGTGAGATGAACTTACAATTCGTGATAATTTCTATGCTCACTCAAACTCAATTAACAAAATAGGTCGAACTAAACAACTTCCAGATGAGCTTAGAGTAGGGAATAACGGTGTGACATTATGACCTGTGATCAGGTTTCAATGTCAACCCCCCTGGGGACCTCCGTAGTCATACCTGGAAACTAGACACGTGCGCAACCAATCGGGCGGGGTCTGAACACACCTCGTGAAGCGCGCCTGCGACTTGCTAAGCTCCATAGCTTCATGGGTCTGACCAAGAAAAGAGCAATACGTAACTGAACGAGAAC
>JASANE010020566.1:0-11081 GCA_030248225.1 Trileptium ribeirensis | reverse complement strand
TTTTGGTCAGACCCAAGAGTTCACGGGAGCTTAGCAGGCCGCAGGCGCGCTTCGCGGGGTGTGTTCGGACCCCGCCCGATTGGTTGCGCACGTGTCTAGTATCTTGGCATGATTGCTGAGGTCCCCCAGGGAGGTTGATAATCTCTACTTAATAATCGCCGCTATTTTGGTAAAAGATTTACAACCCATCACTGTAGAGTATTTAAAACATTTTGCTCGTTTATCAATGTGTTAACGTACTCGCTACTTGTTTTGTTCTGTCGAAGTCACTGCGCCATGGGTGTTTTAATAATAATCGTAATCTTTATGGGCTTGTTTATAGACTTTGATATTTCGGGTGACGCCGGTTTGAGCTCGAGTATAAAAGGCGTTTGCAAATCGACTCGAGGATCTCAGTACGGGTTGTCTCGCGTTAAATTCAGTCGTCTCTTTTCAGCAAAGTCTTCGTTTCTTACTTATATTTTCGGTTTTTACTAAACAGCGTATGGGTCCGACGGTTTCTTGCGCTTGGCTTAGCTTTGGGCTTTATCGGCGTTATTTGCTTCGCGCGGCCAAGTACAGCTTTGGTGTCATGTGTTTTCTAGTGTCCAACGGAGGTGGACAGCTTAGGCTGAGAGCCGTCGGGTGCCTCGTGATAACATTCGCTCGAAAATTCGATTCAGTTTTGTACTTCTGGTTGACAAACCTTTTTCATACAACTATACCGTACTGAGTTCCCGACATTCCCATCTACTGGGTCGGAAAGTCGTAGTGTTTTGGTATGGCGTATTTTTGCTTTCGGTTTTAATTCTTACATCTCACAGTGTTGCAAGCAATGTTGCGGTGGTTATGCAGGTTACTGCTTAGTCGCTACTTTCATTTTGTTTATCCATCTCGCCCACGATCAAAATTTATAATTATAATAGTTATCGTTTAGGCATTAGCGACAGTAGGATCCTCTCGGGTAAGCCGGACCATCAGGGCCGCATCGAAAACAAGGGTAAACTAGGAGAGCCTAAATCGAAATTCGTTCTAACTTCAAAAATCATGAATCTGGTAGGAGTACTTTTGCTTTATGTAAATAAGTGCCTATTGTGTACCATAGCCGTCCTCGTATAATTTGTGTCACGATTCTCGATCGTATGTCATTCCTTATTTTGCCGCTGCTGAATAAAACATTTCATTGATGGTCTGCCTTATAACCGGCGTACAGGTTGCTTTCTTATCAATGTCAGTAGCAAGTACCGCTCCTAGTTTAACTGAATATTGAAATTGGCTCAGAACGTTTTTTCGGCTGGCTTTGCCTGATCCTGCGTCGGGAAGAGATTCGCCCTCACCTGTTATAATCACAACCCCTTTCGTTTCTGGGGCGCTTGATATCTGCCGACCAGACAGGTAGTATGTACCGCGCTCGCTTGGTATTCACGACACTACCGTCGCAACTTGAACGGTAGCTCTGGGGGTCGCCCGCGTATTCTCGTGCTACCATGGTTTAGCGAGCGAACCTTGGCGCCCTAGCGTTTTAGCATAACCGCCGTCGGGTCTTTGGTTCCCATCTTGGCGGAGTCGGGCTTATCCCGGAGGAGGCTATTGCTTTGGGCAAAGCTGGCAGCCACCAAAACAAATTAGTGACCTTCGAACCGCTCAATTCAAGTTTTCACACCAACTGATCTATTTGAAAATCAAGTAAAACAGCTAAATCAACACAATACCCAATGTTTTTTCCAGACTTCTCAAATTACAAAAGAAGCTAAATCAACACAGCACCCAATAGTTTCCCACGCTGCGCAGGATTTCATTGAACAACAGATAGCTAATGTGACAGAGAATGTCGCCTATGTTCCGGGATGATCTTAGTGACCATTAGGAGGGCCTCTCCTTCACCTTAACCCCGACTTTAGGTGGGTGTACGACCGCGGCCCATTTCCTCTTCAATGGACGAACGGGACACCACACCCGGGGGGACCTACATCATCCACTAGGCAACGTTGGCCGTATTCGCACGGGGGTCCTGCCCAGGAACACCAGGACCATAGGGCGGCAACTCTCCTCTGCACTGAGCCCACCCCTGGGGGCGATATACATTTGGAGGGGTGTGGAATTCCTGCAGGTGGAGGTTGGGCAGCCCGCGTACCCCGTTACATATTATAGGTCGACATAACAGAAAAATCCAACTAGTACATTAGTCGCAAAAATACATATATAAGCTATTTTAGAATGTGGGAAACTACATATACATATCGGATATACATACATATATAGGAAGCTACAATTTGTCGCTAACAATACTTTACAAGAATAAGAAAAATGACTTAGAAATTGCAGCAAACAAGTGATGATAGCGCGAATGGCGTATATATACATATGACGCTGTGATGACTAGAACATGACATAATTCCTCAGTCGATGCGATAAGTCTAACGAAAAACGACAAAATATGTATGTATAACTTAAAATAATTGACACTGTTGCCCCAGTAGAAATATAGTGTAGCAGTAACAACAATAAATGGTTTCTACAATCATTATTTCGTGAGTGTTCATATTACGAATATACACAAAATACAAAGATACAGCCCCGCGCCTTATATTCGCACTGTATTCATGGTAAGCATGAAAATTCACTAAATCTTTCGAGCAACCAAGGCAGTATGCCTTGGCGGATTACTGTAAACAACACAAATTAGGTTTGTCACCGAGTCTTTGACAACAAAACAAACATGTCGATGTCAAACAAAATTATATAGCAATTGCGTACATATCGTATAAATCCCTCAATTAATTTATAAGCCTCGGAGAACCAGGCTTTTGTATCGCCATGACTGTATCAACATACACTATTAAGCATTAAACAACCTAAGCACGCACTTTTTTTCATAGTAGGCAAGTAGTAACAACAAACCTAGTACAATACTAGCTAGAGACAGGGATATAGCACCACTATTATGTTTGCAGTGACTAGTAGAACTGTAGTACAGCTTCTACTAGGGTGATGTCAATGCAAGTATAATTAGAAACCGAAACCCTTATAATGTAAACAAACACATAGTCACAAATTCATGAGCACGGTATCCCGCAATATTGCTCAATGAAACTACCCAGTGTCATGAATCTCAATTAACCATATTATTGGCATATAAATGTATATATACAAGATCTAGGATTAAATAATGACTGTTAGTAAGACCTACTTAAAATTTATTTTTGCTACAAGAATTGGCAAATACATATTTAGATATGCCTTCTAATATAGGACAAACATGCATTTATACACTCCGCGATTTTGTAAATTTAATATAAAACCAAAATTTAAGGAAGTTCAAATTTTAACACAAAATTTTATCATAGTTACGTAAATCCTATAAGCAGGATCCACATATTGCTTTTTTAAAATATGCGGTTCATAATTTCCTCACGGAAGAAATAAAATTTATAAGTTTTGCCTTCAAACCAGAGCCCAGAATATGAATAAAGTTGGCATGCGACATAAATAGATCATAATACTTGCTCTAATTTTGAAACCAATTCAATAACACATCTTTTCAAAAATACTACATTAGGGGTCTATTTATAATCTTAATGTATTAAAGATACAGGGATAATACTGGCAACTTCTGCTCATCATACGAAACAGTTCAGAATATGTCTATTTATACTATATTTATGAAGGAAAACTTTCGAATTTCTCAATAAACACATATTTTTTAAGTTTCATATTCTTTGAGTGGTAAGTAACTTCAATTCAAGCAAAAATCAAAATCGATTTAGCTGTTTCTTAAAACACGGTTTCAAATTCTTGTGAAAAAGATTAATTATTCCGATCTTACTCTCGGTAAACCGTGGTTCTGTTGCTAATATTTCCAAATACTTTGAACAAAACCCAATTATGCCGACTTTCGTTTGAATTTATTGAATAAATTAAATGAATAAAAATTCGGTTGAATTTTGCCATATCTTACATTCGTAATTGGCAAAAACTATAATAGGTATTTGTGCCGAATGTGTAGCTATTATATACTTATTTAACCGAAACCATTTTAAACAGTCGTAATCACACAATACGAGCTAGAAAGAAGCCAGCGAGGCTCATAAAACAACGCGAATGATTGTAGTACATTATTTGGTACTAAGAACCCCAAGAAGAAGAACGTAGTAACGCATGGAATAATAACACAAGCGTCAATAGTGGCTAGAGCGGGTAACCTCGGTCCCTATGAAACCGGCCTTCTAATCCATATTTTAAATTTGCGGCACAACATTCCCCATCCCACGTCGTAAACAGTGTGTCTTATTAAGCCGACGGACCTTAAACACCTATTATAAGGTATAATAAGGTATAAATATGACGACGTTTGACTCGTTCATCTCACCTCGCAACAATTTCAGGTTATTGTTTTCCGGTGAATGAGACAATTGTTTGGTTGAAAATAAAACAGTCCGATAAAGAAAGCAAGTATTTTTCGAGCAGCTGTCTGTCTGAAAGCTGAGTTCAAGTCGTGAATTTTTTAATAATGTAATTATACATTTTTAAACCATTAAATAAGGAGTGATTCATATGAAAATTACATAAAATAAATGTATTTACAGGTTGTACTCGGCATAAATGGAACTCACTGAGCTCTCAATTTAGCTTTTAATTTTGCGTATGGTTACCGATGTTTCGACCACGAAACTTTGGACATGAAAGTTATAAATAATTTTCTACCATTATGAATTATAAGCCTTGTCGATTCTAATTTCTTTTTCCTATTAAACGGTAAATGGATCTCATTTCACAAACTCTTTTAATGAACAGAGCAGCAGCTCCGCGACGGTTTTCAACGAATGATGTACGCAGTGAAGTGACCCAGGTTCAAATTTCAAGACGAGATAAAGGGTTGTTTACGATTACCCGAAACACACATTCACGTTGATGCGTAAAAAATGATAAAAATTTAGCACATCGCTAGACTAGTCAAGATCGAAGACAATATATATAATATATATTATATATGGCTTTGTTAAAGTAACCACTAGGCTGGAACAATTCTACGACAAAATAATTTTATATGGGCCTATACAGCTTTAGCCAAGAATAATAAGGAATTATATGGCTTTTTAGTGAAGTACCCCAAGCACTGCAACACTTATATGTGTAATAAATACAAAAAAGCTTGTATTTCCTCATGAAAGCTACAGCAGAATTTCTTACGGACAAAAATACCATTATATAGTTATTAAGTCTTGCTTCCCATGTCTTTAAAACGTTTAAAAATGCTTGTTGCAATTAAATGTACCTTTACGATATTCAAACAAAATGAAAACCTGGTAAGGAATCAATTCGAATTACTAGGTCTGTTAGGGAACCTGGAAGTCGGTGGAAAACCGACGAGATTATTTTCGGAATTATTTATTAACTCAACCTTACATAGCCATGGTTACATTAAGTGCACAGTTAACTAGTCTCAATGCAAAACGCTGCGAAAGCACGGATTGTATAAAAATGGTTTTATTCGTATCCTCGTTAAAAGTACAACGTTTAGAATAGTACAAAAGATTGTCTTGTAATACAAAACACGGTGTCGCTGATAAATTGATTGGTTCAATTTTACTCGTCAAGCCAAAATTATTTTCAAGTTTTATCTTATTAGTAGCAGTTATCCTGTAAAGCGATGATGGCATGCATTTTAATGTATATTTGGCTGACGTTTTAGGGTTTGTAATTGGCGCTACGTATTATTTTGCTCCATACGAGTATATTTAGACACTGCTAACAGTAACAGCAGAATGTTTGGCTTTTCTCGCCAAATGAAAATCTATAAACTTCAATAAAGTAGTATATATTAGCATACATACTAACAAGGGTGAAAAAGGGATTATCTGCCCTCAGACGTCGGACCCTCCTCGGCTCCAAGCGCCGATCCCTCCACTCTTTTTTATCGTTTATTCTATTGATATGATTTGACAAACAATGAATTTATACCAAAAGCGACATTATGTTGCTTCACAATTAACGAGCAAAACTATAGAAGCGTAGGTCAAATTATATGGACACTTCAGATTGTACATATGGCTATAAAATAGTAGAAACACGACAGTTCCGGTGAAGCATCTAGTAAACACCTTACATAAGTATATAGAATGTTTCCTAATACTTATAGAGAAAAAGTATATTTTGATTTGGTGCAAACAAATCCGTCACACAGCGCTTTCAGGTCCGGTTAAAATTCAATATTTCTAAGAACGCTAGTTTTACTAAAAATACCATTTTTAATACATAAGTCCTGTCTGACTAACCTAGGATTGAACTGGACAAACAGTTCCTTAGAACGCGTGGTGGTTAAGTACGCAGTCCGGTACACTTAAGCGCTGAAGATCGAGATCACGCTTAGCACTAGTTTAACTTGTGCGTGTCTATCCGAAAATCCATTGCAACTACTAAAGACTGCAACATTATCGCTGTGTTGAGAAGCTCAGTCTAAGTTTGTATAACTACATACTTAATAACTTAAGGAATGAACTCGGTATGAAGTTTAAGCATATCCAGAACTACGATGTAAATAGTAAAAAGAAAAACACGGTCTGTTCAACAGCTAATTTTCAGTCGACACTAGAGCATAAATAAAGCTAATAAAACTAGAGCAAGAAAAACCTCTGTATATTTCTAGCGCAACAGCGCGAGCTTCTTGTCCTGAATATAAATCTTTTGAAATATTAAATGCTCA
Organism: Trileptium ribeirensis; assembly: GCA_030248225.1. Classification (NCBI taxonomy): domain Eukaryota; kingdom Metazoa; phylum Nematoda; class Enoplea; order Enoplida; family Thoracostomopsidae; genus Trileptium; species Trileptium ribeirensis. Next base: position 4,399 of record JASANE010020566.1, on the reverse strand, counting down.
TAGACAAAACAACTTTGTACACTGTGCAATGAGTAATTTATTTTGCAAACCCACTTAATATGAGCGCAGGCAGATCACCGCAGTTAGCTGGAACATTTCGCAGAAACGTAAAAATAGCATCTATCGACCAAGATCGCTTTATTACCCCAATCGTAGATATCGATGTGAAATTTCAAACCATGCAATTTAAATAAAAAAAATAATTTAGAGTGACGAAATGTACCGAAAGTAATACCGTGGAGCAGTTCGTATGAAAAAAGAAATCGGAGTTACAGCTGGTAAGCAACGTAAATTACTTACATATTGGAACATGTGCTCCTTCATGAGTGTATGGCATCGTACAGCACGTTTTCCCAACATAGCTAAAACATATGTTTGTTCATTATGGTACATCTTATCCCAAGAAAACGAGGCCGGGAACGAACATGTGATCCATTATGGTAGCAACAAGTATCGCGATAAAAACCCGCTACTATTTCACGGAACAGGAATGCCTGGCAGTAATCCGTGCGGTTCAACACTTCCCGCAGTACTTACCGGCAAACCATACAACGATCATCACGGGCCACGCACCATTGGTACAAATCCTCAATAAGAAGCGACCGCTGGAACAGATGACTTTGCGATTAGCTGGAATGGCGAACAACATCCTGGAATATGACTATAGAATTGTATATAAACCGGAACGATACCACCAAAACGCGGATTGCATGTCGAGACCACCAGTGGCTCCTGGAATCCAAAAACCTGGAATCGGGGGATGGAGAAGCAAAGAATCGGTACAAACCGCTAACTACCAAGAGAATTAGCGGGAACCAACAACAAGCGATTCAAATAAGAACTAAAGAAGCCAACAGAAAGAAACAAAAAGAACGAGAACTAAAGACGAACCAACAAAAAGGAAATCAAAGAATCAAAAATAACCAGTAGCGGCGGTAAATCAAGAAGAATCCGAATCCGAAGCGTCTCTCATATTCGAAACCAAAATACAGGTACAACCAATCCAAGAAGAATACAATCAATGGTCCGACATCGAAAGTCAAAATTAAACAGGAAGAGGCAAAGAACTACTTACCGGTGGTAGACGGAAGAAGCATACCGGAAAGAAACAAGGGGGAAAGGGTTCACAAGATCCGAAAAAAGTCAAAAGAAGGGTCAAATAAAAAACAGACCAAAGAAAGTGAACGGCAAAACGAAAGAACAACAACAGAAAGACCCCAATGTCCGGAAAGGTACTAACGCTTAGTAACGATAGTGCTGAAGATGGTCAACCATACGATGCTGCAGGCGAATTCTCAGAAGAAGAAGACAGCATACTCTAACTCTTCAATGAGGAAAAACAAACCGAACAACCGTTATCACAACGGCGTAAACAACCAAGAGAAAGAGACCGAGTGGAACCACTGATAGAAATGGACCAAAAAGTGGATCAAAACCATCGACAGGAAGAAAGAATCAAGTCGCAAGAAGAATTGGACCAACCCGACAAACCCGAAGAACCTGAAATAACTGAAGTCGAGATGTGTTCACAGTATTTTCGGTTGCAACCACCGTGGACACCAGAAGAACTAGTACGCGCGCATAACCAAGACCCATGCATCCATTCATTCAAATACTACAACGAAAATAGCGAATGTTTGGATACGACCACGGGATTCAAAAACAAATGGATCGTAGCGCATGAACATCAATTCATCATCATTGGTGATATCCCGTACCGGCTACGAAGAAAGGATTGACCACAACAAACCGAACCATGGAAATTCCAGATCCTATTACCTCCCGATTTTCGACGACCACTATTCGAAATGTACCACACATCGAAGTATGGAGGACATTTGGTATTTGAAAAAGTATAGTCGAAGATGACGAGGAAGTTCTTTTGGCCGAGTATGACCCGAAATTTACGACAATACATCGAAGAATTTATTCCCTCCGCCAAATTTCAACAAGGACCAACAGGAAGGAACCCGTTACAGCCGATCAAAGCAGTAGCACCGTTTCATATGCTAGGCATCGACATTATTGGTCCCTTACCACCGACCCAGTCCTGCAACAAGTATATCTTCTGTTTCGTGGATTACTTCACAAAATGGCCCCAAGCGTTTGCAGTACCAGACCAAACAGCCAACACGATCAGCAATCTGTTTATCGAAGGAATCGTGTACCGGTATGGAGTCCCTCGAGTAATACTAACTGACCAAGGTCCTTGCTTCACCGCAGAGAATTTTACGAAAGAATTGGAGTAAAACGCATCAAAGCAAGTGTATTGGGCACTATACCATCATCAAGCGAATGGATTGGTTGGAATTCAACGCTTAAAGCGATGCTGAAACCAACAACAGAATTGGCTTCTGCCAAATAGGATGAATTCCTCGAATGTGTTTCCCGTATAGAACGACGGTTCACGCTTCAACCGGCCAAACCCCATTTTTCCTACTACATGGCCGCGACCCCGATTTACCTGGAGAAAACCCAATCCATGGATATTTAACAGCAAATACGGATGAGGGATACGCACCCCAATTAATCGATAAATTAACAGCAGCATGGTACCAAGTTCGAAAAAGATTATTCCTGGCTCAGAAACAACATAAATAATATTTTGACCGAAGGGCGAGAAAAAGAACATTTAACAATGGTGATTTAGTTTAAATGAAGAACCCAAATAAATCGTCAATGGGCTCTTATAGTAGCATGTATCAGCTGGAATTCGATAGACTCTTTCAGGTCGTCGAACTAAAATTTCCGAACATTTTATTAGCAAAAGTCCGTAGCGCAACCTAACGCCCAAAATGGTACAACTGCACAGAATTCAAACATTTTGGTGGTGATCCAGAAGATTACGCCGGTTATGAAGCTAAATTAAGGCGTATTCAAAAAAATCACGCTAACCATTAGCCCCTGAAGATTACTACTGTGGAAAATGCAAAGGATCATGGAAAGAAGATAATGAAACAGGACTAGTAATAAATGGGTGCAATGCGATAGGTGTTTTCTATGGTTCCACCTAGCTTGCGTAGGGTTATTGCTGATTCACAGAAAAATGCGTCCATCCACTCAAAAAATTTTGTTACATGCGACATGTCGTGTGTAGCTGTGTTACATACGATATGTTGTATGTAACCAATGTTACATACGACATGTCGTATGTAACCAGTGTTTGATAATTGGTGCCCCCTCCAGTTTGATATTGGTGTCTCCTCTAGTTTGATATTGGTGCCCCCTATAGTTTGATATTTGTGCCCCCTCCAGTTTGATATTGGTGTCACCTATAGTTTGATATTGGTGCATCCCTGCAGTGTGATAGTGGTGCAGCCCACCAGTTTGGAAGTGGTGCCCCTCCAGTATGATATTGGTATCCCCTACAGTTTAATATTGGTGCCCCTCGCCAACTAGATGTTGGCACCCACCTCCAATTTGATATTGGTGCCCCCTATAGTTTGATATTGGTGCCCCCTACACTTTGATATTGGTGCACCCCTCCAGTTTGATATTGGTGTCGTCTCCAGTTTGATATTGGTGCCCCCTCCAGTTTGATAGTGGTACAGCGCACCAGTTTGGCAGTGGTGCCCCCTCCAGTATGATATTGATATACCCTACAGTTTTATATTGGTGTCCTAAAGTTTGATATTATTGCCCCCTCGAGTTTGATAGTTGGTACTCCTCCAGTTTGTTATTGGTGGACCCCTCTAGTTTAATATTGGTGCCCCTCGCCAGTTTGATATTGGTGCCCCCTCCAATTTGATATTGGTGCCCACTCTAGTTTGATATTCGTGCCCCTCCAGTTTGATAATGGTGCCCCCATCCAGTTTGGTAGTGGTGCCCCCTCCAGTTCCATATTGGCTCCCCCATCCAGATTGATATTGGTGCCCCTTCAGTTGGATATTGGTGCCCTAATCCAGTTTAATATTGGTGCACTCTTCCAGTGTGATATTGGTGCCCCTCCAGTTTGATTTTGGTTCCCCCTCCAGTTTACTATTGGTGCCCCTTCCAGTTTGATATTGGTGTCCCTCCCCCTCCAGTTTGGTAGTGGTTCCCCCTCCAGTTTGATATTATATGCCCCTCCAGTTTAATATTATGTGCCCCACACCATTTTGGCATTTGGGTTTTCCTCAAGTATGATATTGGTGTTCCCTCCAGTTTGATATTGGTGCATGAATATCATGAAAGAATAAGTACAACATATCAGAAAAAGTGCAATATCCTGCAACGATCATCTAGAATAATATACACAGCGGTTACTATATCTACACCTAAATTAGTGATATACGACTAATTCCATAGAGTGTAATAACGGTGATGCAACTGCATGGCGCAACTTCCTAACACCATGCCCTTACGACCCCGGCTATCATAACCTCAAGGGTGGACCCTAAGTTTTGTATTTTAACCACTT
>JASANE010020565.1:0-14292 GCA_030248225.1 Trileptium ribeirensis | reverse complement strand
TGTTGTTTCGTTCAGTTACGTATTGTTAGTGTGTCTAAATTTGGATTGCATGGTTTTTTGTTAGAAACATAGTTTTTTGAGAACGAATTTTTAAAAATGACCAGGATTCTTTATAAATGACCATAACAGTGTTCAGTACCAACATAGCGATACGAAATTCGAAAAATAGATTTTAACAGCACTTTATAGAAAAAATCATCGTGTATAAATCACAGATGTATAAATTGTCTATTTGTGTGGACTAAAAAGCCTTAATCTGAGCAAAATTCTATAGATGGCAACCTTGCTGCCTTCGGTCTCGTACATTTAATCTCTGCAAACCTAGCCAAATTTAGTATTACTGAGAAAATTTCTACTCGGAACTTTAATTTTATTGGATCCAACACCGCTACCCTTGCCGCCATGAAGGAACTATTTCTTGCTCCACATCTTTTGTTTTGTGCAAAAAGTATCAAATATAAGTACGAGATTCATTTTAGATTTGCTTCGAATCTGAGGATAGCGAAATTATGTCCGCTGAATACTGAAGTCCTTCATCGCACTATCTAATAAATGGAACAGCTGGTTAAAATAAAACAGTACATAGATTCTTCGGCGCTTGTGTCAGTATACATTCCCCGACGTTCTCACTAATTGCTTAGACAAATTCAGTTTAATGCAGAACAGCTAGCTCCATGCTGCTTCCTTTTAATGCATTAGGGACCACAATAGCATTTCAATACTTTGGTATTACCTTGTAAGCCACCATGAATGTGTATGTATAGTTGGATCGAAAAGCAGCAGTCTACGTGGGACTTAGCTCAAGTAATCCTTTATAAATAAATATTAAGGTAAAAGTTTACTAATTGGATCATTTTAGATCAAAGCTGTAATGTTATTTACAGTTATTAGATTTTTGGATGAGTAAACTTACCCTGCACCCCTACCACCCGCTTTTGACACTATGTACAAAACTCTGTTACTAAACAAAACATTCATTCATATTAAATTCCAAGTTCAAGAATGTTTGAACGCAGAGCGAATGATAGCAAAACGGGGTAATGTCTGTTCGCTGACACAATGTACCTATTTGCTGTTTGACCAAAAATTCGTGTCACAACAGATAACATAGCAACTCGTATTCCGCATTTTTGTTACGCTAACATATTTAGTTTTATTAATGATAATACGTGTAGTTCGCGAAGATTACATGTGATAAGGAAAAACCTATTTTGATTTTCAAAAATATCTCGGGCTTAAGATTTCAGCGACCTTCAAGAACTCTTGGCATGCCTTTAAACGGTTGTTGAGCCTATGTAAAACCTGCCACATATCTTTAAATTTGACCAGCATTTTTTATAAGTGACCAAAACATTGACCGGTTAATTTTTCAAGAAAATATTGTTTGGATGTAATCTTTTTCACTCTTTGCTTTCCTATAGCTGCAAAGCAAATATTCGAACTTTTAAGCCATTAAATACACGGTAGATGACGATTTTATAGCTCTCAAATATTTGTTAGGGTCCATAATTAAATTTGTGTTTTTATATTTCACGGTAAATACTAAGCAACACGTGGATTTACACCGTAACCGAAGTTCAGCGCCGGATAATTTTAAGATATTTGGTAAAATTTGTAAAAAAAAATCGTAATATTTCGCACAAATTGGGAAAATTTTAACAAAATTAAACGAAAATTAGCAAAATACGGGTAAATTGAGTAATATTTTAGCAATATTTGGAAAAATGATGCGTTCGTACAAATGCCGAAAATTTACCCTCCTCAGGTTTGCCCAGTCCCCAGTCGGAACCATCTACTTCTGAGGTGCCAAACCCTGCCACACATATAGTGACAGTGCAAGTTTCCTGCAGTAATAGGTGCAAAGTTTTGCAGCTTTGTTTCTAACAGCGGTTTGCAAGAAAGTAAAATCTCTAACGGATTTTTATATTATTCCCGACTACCGTAGGAGGTAGGGTCTTCTATAATTTCATTAAGATCACATAGCTAGTGGAAATAATTGACGATGTAGCTTTTAATCTTCATAAGTACACAACGGATTTGTCAGGTCGGTTTCACCGATGGCTCAAAATATGTCTCTTGATGTATTCTGCTAGCGACCTATATACATATTTATAAATCTACACCTCGTCTTATTCCTACTGTTAAATCATCTTTTTTGGCTATTTTAGGTTTCGCAAACTTTATAATATTATTTGCCACAAGGCTATGTTTGGAATGGACTAGATGGTTCGCAGGGACCAAAGGGGTCTCTACAAGTTTGGGGTCATATGCTCAATGTGAAGCCTGTTATATTGTTATTTATGCTCCTAAATATAATTCGGTGTGTTAATATTTTCGATCCTACATAGTTGGCGTATATATTCATCGTTTATCCATTCAGTAGAATAAATGACATAGCAAGCTCATTAATCACCTTTTCTTAGTACCATATTAGTCCCATATGATTTTATAGTTTAGGAACATGATTTATTTGCTTCGCACAAAAAAAACTGCTGAAAATTGGTGAAAATTCAGGTACCTGCACGAGTTGAACATACACCTTCTGGTTTAATAGGGCATGACCGCGCCCTATTCCAAGCGGCCATATTTGAACAAACGTGTCCTGCATTACAAAGTGTGGTTTAAGGTTTCAGTTTTCCAAACAGGTTTAAAACGCAAAAAATATTCTAGCTGTAGGTTATTCTATTACTAGTTCTCGTAATTTAGAGTTTAGGTAGAAAGTAATCAATAAACCAAACCAATATGGCAATAGTACACACAGGAAACCAGCGACTCGAATTTCGCGGATAAAGCTAACAAAACCGTTGCAAAACAACTACATCATTGGAAAAAAGATATGGGTCACCCTTCATAACATAGCCCATACGTATTTCTAGATTGTTCAGTCACTAAAAATTGTAAAGATTGCTGCAGCAGTTGTTTAGTTTACTGAAAAGTCACGCAGCAGCAGTGGTGCAATCAATGGTTGCTATTGCCTAGGGTAAACCCAACGGGAATAAATTTTGATTTTGAAATAGCCAGAAATTGTATCCCAACAGCTATTAACGAATTTAACGACAGAGAGTTTTAGTACAATGTTACTTAAGCTCTGAGTGTACATGATCATACATTTGACTGCAGGAGCTTCAGTTCGTGAACGATAGATGTTGAAACATCATAAAAATTGAAATCTGTTAACAGTTCGATTCGGGATTGTCGGTAACATGGGTTACCAGCGCCATATCCAAGTCATGCACAATTGAGACGGGCAATAGACATCAGATAACATGATATTTCAATTATTGTGACAGAATAATGTATTTTAAGCGATTAACCACTATCGGTAAGCGTCACAAAATAAAAGTTGCGAGAAAAGGCGAAAACAGTGTCACAACCTAACTGGCAATAAAAACAGCTTACAAACTTTATCAAATCAACTTGAAATAATTATCTTTGAGGCACAAGTGACCTAACAATAGAATGTTATAAAAAGTTAGTTCTTTATGTAACCCTTTCTCTATCGTTCTATTCGTCAAACATTAGATATATCTTCTCTTAATCACTTCAGTAACACATTTTCCGAATGCCATTTGCCAAATCTCTAATATATCATGATATTCCGGCAGGAAGTCGATTTCATTTATCAAAGACCCATTAATATTTCATCAATCTTGACAGCTACAGAGTAGATACTAATTTTTCTAAGGTCTTCAGATAGATGCCATAGTTTAAAAAGTGTTCGCATGAACTCGCTAAACTGTCAAACAATACTGTAAATTGCACATCTGATAGTTTAATTTCAACAACAGATGCATCACGGGTCCGCAGGTATACCCATTGGACGGCATACCACCACGATCTAAGACACAGTGAGGTTGGGCTGGGCAAAATTGGCAAAGTTGAATGAAATGTGCACATAGAATGGGGAATATTGGTGAAAATTGGGGAAATATTCAGCAAAAGTGTAGAAACTATGAATTCCTATAAATTTTAAAAATTTAACCCTACCCTACAGCCCTCGGGACGCGTACTTGCACCCCCGGACCCAACACCTCTGATCCTACGGTCCTTTGACATCAACTGCACGTGTTAGATTTAATATTTGACTTTATTTTGGTTTAATCTTTAAAATCATTAAATCTTAAAATAAGAAGTACTATTTTTTAAATTAGGAATTAAATTATTTCTCAAAGTTAAAATTTATTCAACCTGCGATGTTGAAAAAGAGAATATATATTTTTGAGGCCCGCCTGTGAACGCTTAATGAGACATGATATTTAGTCTATGACATCAATCTCCAGTTATAGGCAAAGTATTTGGTAATACCATGCCGAGAGTCGACACATTCGCCGGGGTTTTGTCATCATATATATACTCTACGTGACTGTAATTTTGTTTTGAGTTTCATTTGCCATAAATCTATTTTCATTTAAACATATGAAAACACCTGAAAATTGGAGCTGCTTAAAAAGTGCCGACTGAGCAATATCTGAAGCGAGTCTCTGAATACAAGTGTCAACTTAAATACCTTAAATTTTAGTTATTAATATGCTTTATTTGTCCTTCCATGAAAATTATGTCCAAGATAGCCTTAAGCATTACAGCGTTACGGTATGGTCTGCACCTAACTTACACGGCTTATTAAGTGTGCTTTGGACATAATTTTCATGGAAAAGCATATTAATAACTAAAATTAAAGGTCTTTGAGTTGTCACTTGTATTCACACAGTCGCCTCAAAGACTTTTAATTTCAGTTATTAATATACTTATTTGTCGTTCCATGAAAATTCTGCCAAACGTAGCCTTTTAATCCTCGCAACTTAAGTTCGGATCATGCCGTAACACTGGAAGGCCCAGACTGTTCCGCTAGAACTGAGGATTTAGGCTCTATGCTCGCCTCGGGTCGGCTAGGCTTGGCTCTTAAACCGGGCTGAGCCTAACATCAAACGATGTCTGAAAAGCTTGGCAGAGCCAGAGACTATGATCTATCTGCGAAAGCCGAGCCAAGCCGTGCTTGGTGTATCTAAAAACGCTGGGATCGGCTCTTAAAAGCTCTTTACCAAAACATCGAAGAATATTTTAACATCTGATGAATACGCATCTGGTTCACCCTGTAGCGCAAAAGGTTCTATAAAATTGTTAAGGTTTTTGTTAAAATTTTCAAATATGTGTTAACTCATAAGTGATAGTGATATGAAGTAAAGTCTTTCTAGAAATAACGAAGACAGGGCTTTGATCGCAGGCAATAGTTTATTACACGTTTTCGCACAATGTTACTGTTTGGTTCGAGATAGGGCCCAAATTTGTTTTAAAAGCGTCCATAGAACCCGAAAGATACGAAAGGGGTCATATTTCGATGACCTACGCATATGTAGGATCCATGTTGACCTCAATTTGTAGAGCGTCTGAAGCTCTATGTAGCTAGATATCACCCCAATTTATTACAGTGGTTACGTATGTTTTTGGCTGAGGCTGAAATGAGTCTTAAAATGGGTCCATGGGTGCAAGGGCGTAGCCAGGGGGGGGACATCCGGACATGTCCCCCCCTCGGAAATTGGAGATGCCGTATCTCTACAATTTTTGCAAAATCATTTACGCTGTATAACACTCATATAACCAGCAACGGCTGCACTTTCGGAAACTTATTATTGTGCAATGTCATTATTGTGCATTCTATTGTATCTTATAGTTTGAGATAAATTATTCCAGATTTAATATACTTTAACACCTCTGATTAATCAATGTCTAATCCACAAAAAACTCTAACGTCGTTTTTCGCCAAAAAAAAGATTGATGCTCGCGATCCTGGAAATAATGGCAATAATGATGGAGACAATTCTAATAATGCGAAACAAAGCACTAGTTGCGACGTGAAGGACAGTTTCGATAATGGTGGCAGCAGCTATGTGATTAAATCATGCGTTGATAACAGCCCGCGTTTTAGCTTATAGCGTCTTCATGTAGCGTATTTACTTGTCTAAATTTTTGCAGTATTTTTGTCCCCCCCTTGAGGAAATCCTGGCTACGCCGGTGCATGGGTGTTATTGGTCTTATTTTGTAAAGGAATTCATCCTCTATGTGGACTCATATAGTGTTTTACTATGACAGTGGTTACATATGTTTTTGGCTGAGGCTGAAATGAGTCTCAAATGGGTCCATGGGTGCTATTGGTCTTATTTTGTAGAGGAATTCATCCTCTATGTGGACTCATATAGTGTTTTACTATGACAGTGGTTACATATGTTTTTGGCTGAGGCTGAAATGAGTCTCAAATGGGTCCATGGGTGCTATTGGTCTTATTTTGTAGAGGAATTCATCCTCTATGTGGACTCATATAGTGTTTTACTATTTGCATTATTTACATTGCACGGCTGGGTCAAAACTGGTTTTCGAATGGGTCTATAAAAGACACAAAATACGTGAAAACAGTCATATCGCCATGACCGCTGAGGCTATATTGGTGATATTGGGATTTTTTGTAAATCAGTTCAATCTGTATGTAGCTCTGTATCGTCTGTTGCTATTGCTGTTTCGTACACTGCACGGTTGGGTCAAAACGGGTTTTTAAACGGGACTGTAAGGTACTAAATACACAATAAGCGGGTATATTCAAGAAACATTAAATTATATTCTCCGCATTTCATAAGTTAATGTTATGTGAATAGCAAGGTACGCTGCAGTGGAATTGTGGCTACCTATGCAGTAATTCAAAAGTGATAGCGACGCCTGATATAAATTACATGTTCACCACTCAGAAACAACCCCCTTCGCGATGAGGCAAGCCATCCGTATTATGTTTTGTATAATATTCGGAACTCCCAAACCTTTCCTCTTAGGACACTAACAGGCTATCCGATCCTGGCTTGACATCAGTATAGCCCAGCCAAGCTAAACTGGACAGGGACACAGTTCATGAACATCCAAGCCTTAACCCAAGCATTGTCTATTTTTATCGAGAGCCGAAATAATGCGCGATTAAACTTAAGCTATCCCCGCCAACTATCCTATTCTGGTATTACCGATACCGAATCGCAAGCCCTTGTTACAGAGAACTGGCTTAATTTCATCCGGTTTTTCGCTAACCGAAAATCGGCAAAATCAAATTCAAGTGCTAGAAGTTAGACCTTGTGTTCAAACACAATTTCGGCGATTTCAGTTTGCTGAAATTGTGTTCCCTAATGCAGCATCATTTTAATTTGGATTATATAGTGTTCGCGAACAAATTTAATGCAAAAGTGACGTCACAATCAAATCGACAAATTTTCGTTCTCAAACATTTGGGTAATTATACTTCAATTTTTGCGAACACAAAATGGGTGGATTTCATTTCAATCGCGAGCGCTGTGTTCGCGAACAGTTTTATGCTGAATTTCACTTAACATAAAAGCATTCCGTAACAAATTTTATCCAAAAATACAGAATAGGATGGTTGCCGCGGTCACTTTAAGTGTACTCGAGCATAAGTAGAGTAGTACATGGTTCAAAAAAATTTTTAGCCTGGGCTTGGAGCCTTGCACAAATCTTCGAAAACCAAAGAAGCTCTTTAAAATTCAAAGAAATATTCCTTTAATTATATTTGAAATTTCAAATACATGTAATTATTTAAAATTTTACAGATAATTCTTTGAAATTTTGAGGAATGTTTCTTTAAATTTTAAAAGAATATCTTGCGGTACAAAATTCAAAGAAGTTTCTTTTAAATTTCATTGAAACTTGTTTTTAATGTAGATTACGAAGTTAAACCAGGCTACGCCATTTATCGCCGTAGAAACTCCAAATAGATATTAGAATAACCCATGTCGTTGTAAGAAATATTTTTGCTCTCCAATCGTACAGTGTTCAATTTGGAGTTATCTTTAAACTGTTACTGCGACACATTTCCCTTGAGAAAAACTCTAAATATCACTCGGACTATTTTTCGAAACAGCAATAATATTTTTATGCCAAACAAATCAAGCTAACCTTTCCTTAAAATGATTACATATCCGTGGTTATATGTCAGTACTACCAAGAATGCATAAGAGAAAAGTATGACACTTTGCTGCATTCTAATGTAAACCCGTGTTTGATGACCCGGACGTCTTTGGCCTGACCCCCTCATTTTTAGCAAGAAGTCGTCATGCACCGATCCCCCTCATTTTGTGGGGTGGTAGGTCAGACGTCCAGCTTTGAAGGGGAGTCGGTTGCGCTGGTGTCTCCTTATAAACCGACCGCCCCCAGAAATGATGGGGGAAAGGGTTCAAGTTCAAGCCAAAAACTACCATGTCATCCAACACGGGCTTACATTAGAGTGCAGGGAAGTATCATACTTTTTTCTAATGCATCCTTAGTGCTACTAATTAATATATACACTACAGCTAAGGGACTACTGATGCTAAAATTCGCAAATCAAGGTCTGCTATAATTTAAGTATTTGCCAGATAACACAGCCGGTATTTATCAATCAAAATCAATCAGTTTTATGTCAAACTATCCGCTAACAATCCTGAACATTAGTTTATACCGATCTTGCAGATTTATAGTTAATTTCCGAAGCTGACTTCGATGTATCAGGTCTATTAGTCGATAAAGCGTTACTTTCATTGACACTACGATCACTTCCAAGCGCACAACAATCTTCACTTGTCCATATCGCTGCAACACCCGGTGAAACCTGCTGTTGGCGAAATTTAGGGCCTGAAGTTCGTGATATTGACGAATTTCTTCGAATCGATCCTCCATCAGCCGAAGGCATTGAGACAAAATTTGTCGGCGAAGTTAGAACCAGATTTTCCACTTTACTAACCCGTTGAGCGTTTAAGACTGATGAGCGTTCCGATACTAGTTGACTCATGAGCTGAACACTGTTTGGTTGAGGTTTAGTCTTTTCAAGGATCAATCTGGAGGATGAATGGTGATTAGGCTTTTTTGATTCTTGGCTATCCTTGTCGAATGCTGCATCATTGGCAAACGTATAGACAGCGGTGGCAGTGTCGCCTGAGTCCTGCGGAAGGCGACGTTTTGCGAGTTCTTTGTTTAGCCAATCTTCCACAGCAGATTGTCGATAAATCCAATACATAATGAGATAGCTAATAACGGCCACATATGCCAGTAGAGTTAGTGCAAATATACAATAGCGAATCTGATTTAAATAGTATACCATCGAGTTAAAACTTTCTAAAGCTAACAACGTTTTCGGATAGTCGTTATTAACCTTTTCCAGCAGTTCCATAATCGAACTAGAACCTGGTGTCCCATTGTCATTGTAGTCATAGTTGGTATCGTAGTCCCCGAAACTAAAACATGAGAGTATTCAAGCAAAATTCAAAATTTTATAGCATACAAACTTCGGCTATTTCAAACTCAAATTACGGTTTGGGGTTTACCCTAGGTAATAGCGACCATTTAATTGTTCCGCTGCTGCTGGTGCGTAGCCTTTAAGTAAACTAAACAACTGCTGTAGCAATCTTTATAAATTTTTCAGTGGTTGAATAAACTAAATATGAGCATGAGCGAGAATATAATGAGTGATCCAAGTCGTTTCTCCGAAAGTATAGTAGTTTTGTAACGGTTTTACTGGCTGTAGCTGCTAAATTCAGGTAGCTAGCATTTCGTGTTATGCAGAACATGGTCATTAAAACGTGGCAGAGTGGTCTATCGCGCTGTCCCGTCGTACCAGTACAGAAAACCCTGGTTGAACTCCCATCGCCACCTTAATTTTTACATTTAGAGTCGGTTTTGTTCCAAGTAAATAAATCTTGCTCCTAACATATAAAATTATTATGGAACTAAGAAAAGGTGATTGAAGTGTTTGCTATGTCGTTTATTCTATCAATGTGAATTGATAAAAGGTAAATGCCAAAATCGAGACCATACAGGTTCACAAATATTCACGAGCAGAACAATCGAAGCATAGATCACAATATAACAGGTTTCACGTTGCACATATAAACCCGAAATTGTAGAAACCCAAAGGACCATGAGATGCATTTAATTTCATTTTAACCCTTTCGTTCTTAAATTAACCCGTATTTTGTACAATCTTGAGCAATCTTTTGCTGCTGAAGTGGACTGGACCTGGAACGTTCAGCTCCGTTTAGCTCCGACATTAGCCAAAACCATATTCACGAGGTGTTGTTCAAATCCCTAAGAAACCTAGCAAAAGCGAGCACATGACAGCTCATATGCAAACGGACGTCGCATCAGAAAGTCGACGAGCAACTCGTGTTACGCCATGTACACTGTGACAAATGCTTCAGTTTATCAACGAGAGGGTTAATCCTCAGGAAAATGACATTTAGAAAGTATCTGAATACTGCTATATAACAGCAAATTACATCAGCTATATAACCGGTTTGACTGTTTGATGATCATTTGACGATTACGTGGGATATCCTGGAACCGTAAAGAGATAAGTTATTGCAAATCATGTAAATGATATAAAATGAAATGTAACTACAATGCGATCGATATGCTCACTCTTGCTGTGGGCAACACTCGAAATCAGACGGTGTGATCAGCCTTCATGATCGTAGTCGGTCCGTTTGACGGACTACATTAATACTTCTATGATAATCAATTTTTTTCTCAGTTGTGTGCCTGTCTAACAAACTAAACAGCTACCACCTAAGTGATATAAAAACCTTTAACAATGATATTCAAAATCCCAGTCTAGAGTATGTTATTGGTAGTGGCCCTAGTATGTCAAGAAAAAACGTGTACCATGGACAGACAAAAAAATTAAAAAGAACCTATGCTCAATTTCTCCAATAGTTCATTTGTCAACAATTATAAGAACCGGTGTTGACCGGTAAAATTCTTGTAGGAAGTTCACTTTCAATTCTCATTTTTTTAGAATTAACGTTCACAGGAACAAAATCCAACTGTAGCAATGCCCTGAAATACTCGTCGATATAAATCTGAAGCCAACCGGATAAATACTTACTTAAAAAGGCGTTATTTATCCGGGGACATAGCCAGACAGAGGGGGTACAACGCGGGCTGCACCCTCGTGAAATACGACCGGAGAGCTAGGTACACCTTTGTGTGTGCCGTCCAGGTGTGTTTAAACTGTCCGATGAATAGATTTATGGTTACGACACTGCCTTTATTAATGACAATTTGTTAAACACCCAAAAATGAAATAGGATGTATGTTTTTGCAAAAATACTTAAGTTTAGAGCCTGAACTTTAGCCCTGAACATTCCTCAACGCTCGCTACGACCAATGCCGCGGTCAAGGTATACCTACTTCCACGCTCCCCAAGCGGGAGCCCTTTTGTTCGATGGGAACCCAGTCCATGCTGCGAAATTGAATTACACCGGACCTCAATGACGTAGTTTCGGGGTCTCACTGACACGGTTTGAGGGCGTCGCTGACACAGTTTGGGAGCCGCCCTGACACGGTCTTTTGGCCTCCGGCCTGACACGGTTTGTAGGGGCTTTATTGACACGGTTTTTAGGCCTCCTGACATGGTTTGGGGGCCTTACTGACGTGGTTTGAGCCCTCCCTGACACGGTTTTGGGGCCTTCCTGACACGGTTTTGGGGCCTTCCTGGCACGGTTTGGAGAGGGCTTTATTGACACGATTTGGAGACCTCATTGACATGGTTTGTGGGCGTCCCTAACACGGTTTGGTAGCCCCAGAGACAGTTTGGGAGCCTCCCTGACACAGTTTGGGGGCGCCCCTGACACGGCTTGGGGGCCTCACTGACACAGTTAGGAAGCCTCCCTGACAAGGTTTGGGCGCTTCCCTGACACGGTTTGCATCGGGCTTTATTGCCACGATTTGGTGCCCCACTGACATGATTTGGGGGTTGGGAGCTCACTAACACAGTTTGAGAACCTCCCTGAAACAGTTTGGACCCTCCCTGACACTGTTTGGAGGGGGGCTTTATTAACACGATTTTGTGGCTCATGACATTGTTTGGGGGCCTCACTGACACGG
This sequence comes from Trileptium ribeirensis, assembly GCA_030248225.1. NCBI lineage: Eukaryota > Metazoa > Nematoda > Enoplea > Enoplida > Thoracostomopsidae > Trileptium > Trileptium ribeirensis. The sequence goes on along the minus strand of JASANE010020565.1, from coordinate 2,388 downwards.
TTTTGGGGTCTCACTGACATAGTTTGGGAGCCGCCCTGACACGGTTTGGGGGCCTCCCTGCCACGATTTGAAAGAGGTTTAATTGCCACGGTTTGGGACCTCACTGATATGGTTTGCAGGCCTCACTGAGACGATCTGGGGCCTCGCTTAGGCAAGCCGCGAGCCTGGCTACGACGTGGAACTATCCCATGTGACATTTCGCAACTATAACTTGTCTCATTTTATCTAACTTTTTTAAAATTTCCACAGCTTCAACTTTATTTCTGACCTGATACCCAGTCGTGACCATTCAATTGAAGAATGCACTGAATTTAGTTTACACATTTCAAAACATACTCACAGAAACAACTGGTTTATCATTTCGCCAAAACCCTTAATCGTAGCAATACATTACCTGCCCCTTCCCATAGGGCATAGGAAATGGCTGTAACTTCGTGTATCGGGGTTCATACAACTTCAAACTTAATTCCCACCTGGAACCATATCTAACAAGATTTGTCATCTTCTTATTAAGCAATTCAGTATATAAACAAAAGTAATATTTTCAGTTTAAAATTTAAGTGGCCAACTTCAGACGGACTAGACGTTTCCACGACGCCGGGGACCCCGTTGCGAAGCTCCGGTTAAGTGGCCAACTTCAGAGGGACTAGACGTTCCCACGACGCCGGGGACCACGTTGCGGAACTCCGGTTAAGTGGCCAACTTCAGACGGACTAGACGTTCCCACGACGCCGGGGACCACGTTGCGGAACTCCGGTTAAGTGGCCAACTTCAGACGGACTAGACGTTCCCACGACGCCGGGGACCACGTTGCGGAACTCCGGTTAAGTGGCCAACTTCAGAGGGATTAGACTTTCCCACGACGCTGGGGACCCCGTTGCGGAACTCCGGTTAAGTGGCCAACTTCAGACGGACTAGACGTTCCCACGACGCCGGGGACCACGTTGCGGAACTCCGGTTAAGTGGCCAACTTCAGAGGGATTAGACGTTTCCACGACGCCGGGGACCCCGTTGCGAAGCTCCGGTTAAGTGGCCAACTTCAGAGGGACTAGACGTTCCCACGACGCCGGGGACCACGTTGCGGAACTCCGGTTAAGTGGCCAACTTCAGACGGACTAGACGTTCCCACGACGCCGGGGACCACGTTGCGGAACTCCGGTTAAGTGGCCAACTTCAGAGGGATTAGACTTTCCCACGACGCCGGGGACCCCGTTGCGAAACTCCGATTAAGTGGCCAACTCAGAGGGACTAGACGTTTCCACGACGCCGGGGACCCCGTTGCGAATCTCCAGGAGACTGAGTGCCTTCTCGAGTTTTTCGGCGTAAAATTAATATTATTATGTCAGTGGGCAATAACCACTGAAAACTTTCCGACACTTGGCAAGACAACCCACGTCTTACGAGTTGGTGAATCGACATCACAAGGGTACAACGTAAAAATATATTTCTATACTAAATTGTTTCTACTGCTTTGCTGTTTGAGATCAATTTTGGCCGAGTTCTAGCAGCAATTTTGACCGACCATTTCAAGATCTTGTGACATCGAAACCGCTTCATTTACATATCAAAATTCATGACATAGTTCTGAAATGATAACGCGGCACCATATAATCATACCTGCTCATAGGGGCAGAGGGAGATCATCCCCCGTGAGGCTCGCCTCCCTTTCCCTCCATAATGATTAGACATGTAGGGCCACTAATTGTTAAAATTGGGGTTATGCTGAAAAATAATTATCAAACGTGGGTACAATGCCGGACCGGTATCGAACCCGGAATGCTGGAGTGCGAATACATCGGCATTCCCGACTAGACCATGGCAACATAATAGTTTCAACGCCATTACCAGTGCTCATTGTCGTAATGAGCATCGTGAAATTGAAGGTGTATAAATTGAAAGCTAAAGGATGGAAGCAAATCTCCAAAGCCGTGTTGGCCCACCGATAGATACCAAGATACCCCACGTTCGTATACAAATCACAGCCATTTCCTAGAAAAATCGTCAATCCATAATCCCTAGCTATGTAAATTCGTAACCTCATATTTCAATAACAATAGCGATATTCAAAGCGGGAAGTATATTTTTGAACTGTATTGGCCGTGGTCGTGGGTGCAATTGATCAATCACGTTATATATCCTCTGGGCTTATAGCCAAGACTTTCTGGAATGACATTTTAATTATATCTGACTGATGTGCTATCACATGACAGTCAATTTAATTAAAGTAAATTCAGAATCTGATGCAATCCTGTTTGATGAAACCTAAAATTTAGAACAGTGATAAAATCAGTGTGAAAATACTTACTCGCTAACTTCACCCATCTCCAGCGATACTCCTGTTTGGCTCAACCAGACAGCTAAGGTTTGATCAATGTCTTCCGTACAACT
>JASANE010020561.1:0-14268 GCA_030248225.1 Trileptium ribeirensis | reverse complement strand
ATTCCCTCAATTTCCTCCGGCCCCCGGATGGTTGGCCGAAGTTGGTAATTAGGAATAGGGATAGCTCGATGGGGTATCCGAATCTTCGCCCATTACTCGCCCCGGGTTGTTCTCAGGCAATTACCAGACTCTAGTGAAGTCTCTGAGCCGAAAGAAATTAATTCTTCAACCATCAATCGAAAAGTCTGAACATCAAACGTAGTACCTCTCAAATCGATTCATTCGCACGTAATTAGTTACGCTTATGACCGTTAATACCAAAACCGTGCAATAGGAAGCTTTAGATTCGCTTATAAACCTTTGAAATAACAAGTTTACTGCTTATGAAACACAACCGTAACTGATATGTAAGGTAACCTGCTAGCGGTAGCTACTTATGTAACCTATTTTTATTTTTAAAACGAAACTAAATAACTTTAGTGTAACTCTATACACTGCTAAAGTCGGAACCAAATAACAAGAAAAATACCGCTCATGTATAGTTCTTTATGCAGACTGGTGTAACCGTAAACTCCGATGCTACTTAATCAGCTAACTGTTATATATTTTAAAAGATCCCACGGGGTAGGGGTTGGAGAGTACTTTCGTTATGACGGCTATCGGTAGTAAAATGGGACGCGATTTGACGGCACTATTCTTTAATACCCGCAATGAAAGGTCTCGGCACTATTCTCTAGTGCCGTATTTTAAACCGCGCTAAGCCTACACCCGTCCCTCTTGCACAGTCTGACTTCTCGACTTTTATACAACTCGGCCAGTCGTTTCAGCTTGCTCGGCGAGCCCCTATTTCTATTACTTTTTAGGCTACGTTATGTTACAAGTTCCTTGTACTTGGGCCTAAGTTCTTAGCCTTGCGTTATAACAAACAAGCCAACCCCGGCTGGGTGCCTGACTACTTTACTAAAACTGTACGGCAGCAGTCGACTACTGTTCGGTTGAAGTTTCTTATTCCGCACGAACCCCGGCTGGCTGCCTTCGCAAGTAGCACTACTATATTTTTGGAACCCTGCTACACTGTCGCCCTGGCTTTGCTCACTCTACATGCGGGCTAAAATGCTTAACGTAATACTAAACCTATTATAATTAGTATACTACCACTCTTACTAAGCTTATTGCCACACTTTTATTTGCGAACTAGTATTACTCCATTAATTACTAATCGGAGCTAAGGTTATTTATTTGTGAAGCCTTCCCATTAACACGCTCCATTCTTTACGTCAATAACACGAAACCAGAAATAAGCCAAGAAAATCCTAATCCAAGTCTCTCACGTAATTCTTTTTACGTTCCGAACCTTGCACTATACTGAAACACTATGAAAATAAGCCAAGGTTTCAGCGATCCATTATAATAACAATATCCAATATCAATTCCGGCTAACATTTTCATAAGCCTGACCAAAAGTCGTCAATATCAATACACGCATCTCAAAAATAACAAGGTAACGCGGTAGCTGATAAGAAAACGGAAAAATATTATTCAGTAGATTTAGATTTATTAACAAACCAAAAACACTAATTGATAAAATAAGACAGTAACAAAACACACAACATATATATATAACAACAAATGAATGACAATGACATAGCTTCTGCATTCTGAATACGCCTAAAAGAAAAGGATGTTATGTAATAAATTGAAATTAAAATAAATTTATTTCGAACACAATCTAGTATAAATTACATAGCTAGGTTTTTTAGAAAAAAAATTACAAAAATACGTAAAAGGTAAAATTGCGATTAACCGTAACGTTTTACCGGTTTGAAACATGCTAAACAGATTCCATGCAAAAATTGGTTATAGGCGTAGATTAGGTTAAGCTCAAACAGGTCAGATAAGTAAAGAAAACGCCAGTCTTTAAGTTTGCGGTGGTCAAGGATGGTTGTGTGCTGGGGTTTTAGGAGCTCTGAAAAATAGGTTATAGAACAGGTTTGTTAAAAACTAGGCTAGAAGGGGTAGACCCACTTACTCTAAGCCCATATTGCGGTTCCAGTGAAGAAAATTAGATAAGTCGACAAGGGTTAGACGTGATCTGAAAAGTTTATGATTACTGGCACGGATAAGTGGTTGATTTTCATTAACATATTCAGGAAGACTGTTCCAAACAAAAGTTACCCTCGTGAAAAAGTTATGACGCAATGCGTTTGTTGAAGAAGGTCTAGTACATAGTTTTAAGGTATGGCCGCGAGTGGCAATAAGGCCATAGTCAAATTTGAAATTTATGTCGATATCAGCGTGAACAATTTTGTAACAAATTGTTAGGTCATTATATAGGCGGCGTAATTCAAGCGATTCTAGATTAAATAAATTTAACCTGCGAGGATAGGCTTCGTAGCTTAATCCAATACGATGCAGTAACCGGCGGGTAAAATAACGTTGCACTTTTTCAAGCTTATCAATAAGTGAGAGATATTGCGGCGACCATAAAGGAGATCCATACTCAAGAACAGGAAGGACGTAGCTCTTATAGGCAGTTATGTAACAATCTTGCTGTTTGATAGAAAAGCAACGAAATAACATATTGATAATGCGATATTCTTTGGTAATAATATTACTGCAATGAATGGTAAATTATAAATTCTGTTCCATGGTGATACCTAAATCAGAAACATGAGGCTTACTATCCATAAGAGAAAGATTCTGAGCTGTAATAGAACATAGAGCGCTGATTTCCCAAATGTAAACAAACTGTTTTAGAGTCGGAGAGTTGTAGTTGCCATACTTCGCACCAGCGCTTAAAGATATTAAAAGCGACCTGCAGCTCATATTCACCGAATTTGTTTCCCACAACTGTGTAGATTTTGACATCATCTGCAAAAAGTTTGCACGAAACAGTGTCAGGTAGTAAGTCAGTAACATTAATGTAACACAAAAATAATATAGATCCTAAGATGCTACCTTGTGGAACACCTGAATTTACCACGTGATAATCTGAATGTGCATCATTTATTCGAACGCGATGGCTACGCCGCGTCAAAAAGCTTGAATCCAGTTAAGTAGATTACCATCAATACCAAATAATTTGAGCTTGTACATTAGCTTAGCATGTGAAACTCTGTCGAAGGCCTTCTGGAGATCGATATATAAGACGTCAATTGCCTTTCCCTGATCTATTGCTGAGGCCCAATCATAATACGATTCCAGAAGTTGGGTGACAGTGGACTTTTTGGTAAAAAAACCATGCTGATTAGAATTTATTAAGTTATTGCAAAGCAAGTGATTGTTTATTGCTTTACAAACAATTTTTTCTATAACTTTTGAAGTTGAGGATGTAAGAGATATTGGGCGATAATTTGACGGCACACAACTGTCACCTTTTTATAAATGGCAGTAACATCTGCAGTACGCCAAGCCTGTGGTAAAGCACCGTCAGACATAGATTTATTGAATATTATACAGAGTGGTTTTGCTAAGGCTGATCGAGATTGCTTTAAAAATATTTGAGGAATAAGGTCAGGGGAATGCCTTTGATTTGACTTGAATTATGCAAGCGTACTTAACACTAGATGCTCAGTAAAATTAATGTTGGTTAACGTAGTAATGGGGAAGACACGAGGTTGAAAGTAAGGTAGAAACCCATTATCATTTACGTAATGAGAACTGAAACATTTAGCCAGAACGTCACAAAGGGTTTTATCATCAGTAACCAAATTGCCTTCCTGATCCTTTAAAGCACTAATACGATCACGGGATTTATACCTAGAATTAACATAAGAAAATAACTTATTAGGATTGCCACTGCTGAGGATCCGCTTCTCTTGATTTTTTGATATCGCAAAATAGAACAGTCGCATTTTTTAGAAAACTTATCATATGCTAATTTATCATTTAGAGTCCGATGATGCAGGCGCCACAGTTTTTTCTTGTGTGAAAGCATTTTACGAATATAAGTTGGATAATGCAGTTTGCATGAACGGTTAACCTTACGTTTTGGAGCGAAAAATTTAATTGCACAGTGGCACTTAGAGATAAAAATATCCCACATTTGTTCAACACTATGACATAGATTAAAAAGTTCCACCCAAGGTATTTGCAAGAGATATGAAGAAATGTTTGATAAATTACATTTTTAAGTCATACCGATGAATTGGGGTGAATTGTTCAACACTACCAACAATGGCAAAAAACACAGAAGCATGGTCAGAATTTGAGAAAGATTCCTCAACATTTAATTCACTAGTGGTAAGAATTATATCAAGTAGATTATGCCCTCGTGTTGGTGATGTAACTAATTGTACCAAACCATGTTGCATAACGAAATCAGCGAAACAATTATATATCTCGTTTGAAGGGTGTAAGATAGATTCCCATTTCAAGAGTGGTAAATTGAAGTCGCCTACTATAGTGCACGGGTAAGGAATATTTGAAATTTCAGTTAAAGCCCTGGTGAGCTGCAAAATATAATTAAGCTCAAAATTAGGAGGTCTGTAAGCGCAAGACACTCTATGCTTTGTAGGAATATAAATATCCACTGTAATAAGCTCGACATTGCTGCAGTTAGGAGAAAACGCTACACAAACGCAAGGTATTTCTTTTCTAATAAAAATGGCCACACCGCCACCAGTGGCACCAATCACAGCGAAAAACTTTATAGCTATTACCACATAGGAGGGAGTCAAAAAAATTTTCACTGAGCCAAGTCTCTGTAACGGCAGCAATATCGATATTGTTACAACAGAGATATGTCTTGAATGCTCATATTTGTTCTGCAAACTTCGCGCATTAAATAGACATCATTTCAAAGTTTGCGAGTTAGCAGATGGGAATACTCCGTGATTTAGTTTTCCGGACCATTAGACATATTGCCAGGCTTCCACAGTTTATCAAGTTTTCCACCAGACAAAGTACCGTCATTAGAAACAATACAATCAGCGAATCTAACCAGGCGTTCATTTACAACAGCATACTGGATTCTAGTCATTGATCGACCGCTAGCAATGTTTACCGTGTCTCTTTGTTTACGAACAATCGCCAAACGTTCACGATTCCGAGGAGACATAGAACGTCTCACAAACACATTGGTAAATTCTGGCATAGTTTTTAATACCTTGGCGGCATGTAAAACCGACATTGCTACGCTCGAAGCGGGGAAAACAAGTTTGCGAAGTCGCGGTTTAGGCGACGTTGTAATTTGGCGCTCCATGCGAAACAAATTTTCAATTGTTACTGATTTGTCCAGTGGTCGGCATAAGGCTGTAGCGTCCTTTAGATCCTGGCCATTTTCTGGAAGCCCAGCAATTACAACACAACGACGCATGTGGTCTTCTTCGTTCACAGATTTAATGTCATTTATGATTTCGGCGGTAGAGGTAGTGCCTCTTGATGCGACGGCTGAATATGACGCAGGCCTGGTTGTTGCTGCTTGTACTTCGGTGGGAGTGGTACCTGAAAGGGGGTTTGCTTCAGAGAAGCCAAGAAAGGTACCTAGGGAGGTTGTTTAGCTTTCGAGTTTGGCCTCGAGAACATCCAGGCGACCCGCTGTTGCCTCGTCTTGAATGGCAGTGATTGCAGCATTGGCCCGGCAATCATCACGCATGCAATGGAAGTGAAGGCATGGGTTGTCGCGAGCGAAAGCGTATTGGTCGTCGTTCCATTTCAGGCAAATATTGTGACACCCTGTTGCAAGTTTCGCATTGTACCGCTGTATGGTCATCGCCAACAGGTAGACGACAAAAGACGCAGCTGGACGGGACCAGGTCGATTGGTGTAACAGGCTCCGAATTGGCCCCCGAGAGGGCCCCAGTCGTTGATTTTTTACGGATAGGCGGTATTTTTTCGGCGGCATAACTACACAGGAAAAATATGTTTTAGCAGCTAATTGGGTGATGACAAAAACAGACCAATTAGCTAAGTAATTTAGCAAACGATGTAACGATGTATAAGGAACATACGCAAATTTCCGCAACTGCTGCTATCATATGCCATGCCATCAAGGACAGGGCAGTACCAAGGTGGGAGTGGAGTCCGGCCCCGGTGTTTTAAATAAAAGTAGAAAATTTTTAGTGGAAAATAAGTATAGAAAAAGGCACCAGCCCCGACACCCCCTTAGTAAGCCCATGACCTCCCGGCATAGGTAATATACCTGACAACATGCAAAAATGGCAAAATAATAAGTCATATTAACTATATTTATATGAAAGCTTTAAGTTGTTAGAAACCCAACAAAAATATTGCAGTACACGTAGAATTATTATGATAAGCAAAAATTGAATAACACGAACCCTGACCAAACAAAAAATAAGTAAAAAATAAGATTTTTAGAGTTTTACGAATTTTTTATTGTTTTTAAATTTTTTATTTTATGAATAGAAAAAATGGAATTTTTAAGGCACTATATAACGCGTTAATATCACAAAATATATAATGAACAAATCATTAAAATATACGCACGAATGTTTATTATTATATTTATACAGCACAAGTCAATACGGGATGAACCCGATTTAACAAGTTTTTAACGGGAATGCCCCGATTTACCATATACGTAATACCGCGATTCAACTGTAAATAGCAGATGTTGAACGCGAAAATCGCGATAATTGTCTTGACGAAAAGCGTTGAAAAAGGAAGACGTGACGAATAAAAGAGTTCCTGCCAGCCAGGACTCAATAGCGTCCATACTGCGCATTGTTACGGTTGTTGTAAATTTTTGGGCTGGACGAAGGGTTCGCGACGTATAACAAAACGAATTTCACGAAGAAATGATGTATATCTACTGTCAAACGTTCTCGGTTAAACAGACGAAATATCCATACTAAGACTGTTAAAGGTTAAGACTAATACGAGTTAAGGTTATTACTGTTAATGTTTTGGGTTGCACCAAACGGCAAAAAGAGTAACCACAATCGAAACTTTTACCAAAGGGTTTTAATCGAGTTGCGGCTTTGGCAAATAAATCGGCCAATTGCGCTTCAGTGGCAAAAAGACTCGATGCCCCGGATAATCGGTGATTTGGGCGTGACGTTGAACGACAAAACGTAGTTCGCGCAAACATGCGTTTGGAAATTGTCGTAATGTTTCTAATGAAACTCGCTTGGCTAGCTGTTGAAATTGTTCTTGTTGTTTGCGCGACAAATCCCTTGGGATTGTTGAGCCCGTAGACGACGTTCTAAATCGCCGACTATGTCGCGTAGTTGTTGCTAATGCGAAATCGGAAAAACGTGGCTGCGAATTCGCGCCACTTGATTCGACATATTCGATTATGTGTCGCCTATTTCGTTGAACGCCGTTTTCCCATTTACGGCGACTGAACGTGGAACAACTCAAAAATATATATTCCTGTTACTAAACAAAGAAAAATATATATTCCTGTTACTAAACAAAGATGTATAACTCACCAACAATATATATTAATCTGCTGTTCAGTAAGGCAAAGATGCAGCAAAACTGACACTCAGATATCTAATACGCACCCTATGAAAGTTAACTCTACCTCAGAATTGCCTATGAATCGTGAACAAAATCTATGTATATATAAGACTCATAATAAAAGCACGGTAGCACAGAAAACATAAACGGAATTTGCTACCGCCCGCATGGCATTTGTCCATTTCGCACCACTCGCCTTGTCTCACCCATTGATATAACCACCTCTATACGAAGAGATACGTCTAATTACAGTGAAGAGTTGAAATCAGCACCCACGAAAACCCATATCAACTATTTTGAGCCACAAATCTATTAATATACCGTTAGAAGTAGTAATGTCACGGATGGCTATACATGGCGTCGGTCCCAATATTTGCCTCAAATACCAATTGACCCAGGAGCCCTACATCAAATCTGTTGACATCCTACAAGTAGCGCCGCAGTAGCTCTATCCATACACCAAATTTCGTTTGAATCTCTTGATTGGTTACATAGGTACACCTCGACAAAGTTTGACCAAAACTTTGGAAATTTGCCCATTTGCTAAAGTCCCCAATGCCGCATAGGAACCCGACCAAAACATTTTATATACCCATAAATAAAGCATTCCTATGAAAATGATTCAAATCGGATCAAGGGTTGCCGAGTTATGAGCAAAAATGACCCATTTTAGCTATGTACCCCGGAGTCCCCCCTTTGACCCACTTTGGTGGGACGTGGGCGTTGTGACAGTACACAACCCCCTCCTTAAATGTGCCATATCACCCCATTATATACTGTTGTCCCATATGGACATTTTGGCTTAGTTTTGGTCACATGAATTTAATAATTAGCATTACAAGATAATTTCTCGCATTCCGGCGCGCATCTCCCCCCTGTCCCAGGTGCTCACACGCTGCCCCTCGGAAAACCAAATTATTGGCAATAACTTATAAAATGTTTGTTTATCAACTAGTAGCACAGTACGCTAAATGTGCCTTTTTAACCTAAGTTGAACTTAATTTATTTACTTTTCAACCTAACTTCACAGTCTGACCAAAGTTGAAAACAATTTGCTCCGCAAATTGTATCGCTCGCCTTTACGTGTTGTGCGCGGTGTCGTTTCTTGGTTGTGTTTTCTTTACTTACAGTTCATTAGCACAGTTGTTGGTTGCTGTTAGTAAAAGCTGCCAGCGCGGCTATTATTTATGTAATCAAAGCTTAGTCTCAGAGGTTGGGTGTGTCCCTGGTTAGAGCGCTGATCCGGGGACCGAGAGGTTGCTGGTTCAAACCCCAGTTAGGGTAAACTTTTGTTCTTAATGGTTTTTGGAAATTTTTGAGATTTTTGAGGCTGTTAAAATCCTTTTTTGCGTTAGGTCACCATAAAAGGATAGTACCCTGACACGGGCTTATTTATTCAATAGTTTTGGGCTATACAGACCACATTTTAACCAGTATTACATTAATTATGGCATAATTTGTATGTGTTTTTGTGGTATGTCATGTGTATTTGTGTTTTTAAGTTCTTACGAAATTGTGTGTTTGTAATTGTGTTTTGTAGTGTCAGAATTGCAGCACACATGCCGAAGTTTTGTTAAAACTAACTAGGTTTAAGGGAGTTTAAGATGATTTTTGTGAGAGCCTAAGATATAGGTTGGAAACATATCGGATTTGAGTGTGTTTACGTCCAGAGATAACGAAGCCCTATTTACCGAGAAAAAAATAAACGGACACCCATCTTTTTTATCATAGTGCGGTCTAGTGAGAATTTTTGAATTCCGAAGCTAGCGCTTCTCCATCTCCGAATTGAATTAACTGTGTACTATAGACAATTTATACCCGATTATGGAATAATAGCAGCACCACTATATTATAGCGCCAATAAACGGTCAAGGATGGTGAAGTTTAATCAGTTGTGGCAGGAGGATACTCAAAAAGCGTTCGACACCCTATAGGTCAAAATGGCAACACCTTATATCCTTGGATATCGCGATCCATATAGGCCGCGTTATCGTTGCGTCGGTTGCGTATTTACTAGTTATCACCTGCAAATGAGTATTTCCGCAGGCAGCGCATCATGCTTGTTAGGATTTTGTCATAAATTATCGAAATCTAGGCACTAGCATTGAAATTCATTATAACTGTTACGCCGATATATTTCAATGTCCCCTGAAAGTAACCAGGCCGCGCTGAGCAGTGTTCACCTGAGGAACGGGTCGAAACTTCTGCCTCTCCCGCTCTATGGAGAAGTCTGGAAAAATATGTATTTCTGTAGGACATGCTTCATTTTATTTATGATTTTGCTAGGAATAATCTAAATATAAGCAGTATTTGTATTATTGAGTTTTATTAGGACGATCATTTTTGTGTCATTTTGAAATACATGGGGATGCTGGGTTGATCCGGGGAGAATACAAAATTTGCCTTGGAATAGTCGCCGAGATCCTAGGGTCCCACCTCGCTTCTTTGTGCAGAGACCAGATACGTGATAAGGTGAGAGAGAAAATTTTTCCATCACTATCACTATAGTAACTGGGCGCTCCAAAATTTTAACAGAGGGCATGAAATGGGACAGGCGCTCCCCGTTCCAACGGGGTGCTTCGAAATCAAAAAATTTTCAAAATTCAGTGTTTTTGGATAACTCTAAAAAATATATCGCCTATAAACTAGACGATATTCTTAATCAAATTTCACATAATTTATGAAATTTTTAGCTCGAGAGAGAATTTTAGCAACAAAATTTTTCGTATATCATTTTAAATTCAAAGTTTTTGCCGCGTAGTACGAATACAGATTTTCAAGGTGATACGAACCGGTGGACATTCGATTTGAAAGGGGTACCGAAAATGCCTGGGCTACCGCCCTGTCCAGCAATTTTGAGAGCCCAGAATAGTAAGTGGATCATATGTCAATTCTATGTACAAAATTACATCCAAAAATGTGTTTCTCAGCTACGATCTCCTGCGTCCGTCTTTTGTTTCAGTTTCACTCCATATTTATACATAATCATTTTGTCCATCAATTGTTACAGATAATCAAATATATAATACTGTTGACGGCAAATGTTCTTTCCTCGGGTTAGATTCATATATGTCCTGGTGCTAATTGGCGGTGCACTGGTAACTTTTATCAACATATATCAACTACGAAAAATGCAGGGTGAATTGTTGGATTCAGTGGAGATCAGTAGGCACGGTAAACACATGAACATTAATCCAGACCAGCAGGCTACTAGAACGAAAATTGAAGCGCCAATATTATGGCTTAAAGCGAAAAAGGTAATGTTTAAATTTTGACAATTCGGTTTTATACGAATATGACTTAAACACGTTTAGATGAGACAAAAACTTGCATTATTGAGCGGAGCTCGGCGAAGCCGAGCGAAGCGTTTTTATTTTCTGTCTGTGAGTAAAAAGGTCGATGTCCGTCCGTTCGTTCGTTCGGACCGAGAGATCTCAAGAACCACTGAACCGATTTTAAAAAAAAACTTTTTTGTTTGTAAGCCTATCATGTCAGACTGTGCACCTTATATTTGGGATTAAAATTTTTTGAATGGTTAATTAGTAATTAGCTAATTAGTTAATTTTATGCAGCTAAAATAGAGAATTTCGCAATATTTGTGTTATTTATTGAAATAGAATCGTTTCGATCAAACCATTATAGGTTTTTTGGGTCGAAGAATTCAAATATAATATTTTTACCAATAATAAAGCCATATGCAATATAGTTACAAGAACTTAAAATTGAGTACATTCGTAATGCCACAGCCCAAGCTCCGCTCACAAATGTAGTTCCACTACCGACTAGTTGTAAATTAGCTTTTAACTCTGAAAATTACATTGTTTGTATTGTATGTATGTGTGAAAGATAAAGATTATTCCTATTCTCTTCAGTTTAGACGTTTTACATTGATACTATTGAGATTGGATATTTACAGCCACAGATGGCTGTCGGTAACGCATTTCAACTGGGCTCTCCATTCGCTAAAAATTTTGCTAGGGTGGCATGAACCGCCTCCCCTGGTTCCGAAACAGGGGATGGTCTATTTTGTCAAGAGAAAATGCTTAAAAATTGTGTCATAAACACTGCCAAAACGCTTTTGATGGAGACAAAGCAATTTTCACAAAATTTGTGAAATTTTTGGTTTCAGGGAGGAATTTTAGTACAAATTTTGATCATATATACTTTAAACCGATTGGACACAAAAAGTTTGCCAAGAGGCGGTGAACCGGGGGAGCCCAAAATTTTGCCAAGCTACATGAACCGGGGGCACCTGTTTTGAACCAGGAGGAAGCGAAAAATGCCAGCCCTCCAACCCACCTCCAACTTGGACAGAGCAGTTCAATTTGCTATAATTTTGCCAGGCTATAATTTCGCTATAATGTACCGGCCCTTATAGTACCATGCAGTTTAGACGCCGGATTTTATCAGGTAGCGCTAATTTTGTTTCGCTTGCTGGTTGAGACGGGGCGCTTACTAGCCTAAAAATTATCAACATTCAGTATGTTTCAGTGCAAAGCGGCAAATGGCTAATCATCACATAGACACTGGAGATGCATCAACAAAAAATCTTTAAAGCGTTTTATTTCTTTAAAACATTTTTCTTAGTTTATCACCTTTTGAGCATAAGAATTGAATTTTAGGAAAATGTTTCTGCATCAAATAGAAACTTTTCATTAACTTACAAGGGGAGAGAAAAAATTGCTGTTGGCAATAAACATGAGATCCAAAAAATCTCGGATACCCTCACCATTTCGGCGGTCTGCACACCCCTTTACAAAGTTTTCGGGGTTTGAAGAGGTAGGTTGTTCAATATGTAGTGCTACCAGTGATATTTCGTTTAGTAATGATTAGTCGTAAACAATTGCTTCCACAGTTGCTTGTATTGAAACATTTATCATTTTAGCGAAATAAATTGCGGCTGGTTTGTAATGCAATGTCACTAAAATTCCCCTGTTTCATTTGTTGCGGAAGAGTTTATCATTAATATGTATTATCAATTCTTTAGCAAATTGTTCTCGAAAAATGTTTTTTAAACATGAGTTTAATCAAACTCTGTATTTTTTTAATTTTGACGCACAGTCCTTCCTTTTGTGCAAAAAATATACAGAACATGTTTTGCATTAGCATTGATTATACTAACGTTAGCCTTAAACAATTTCGCATGGCATGTCTCTGATTTTATACGGCTCAATTATGGAGCCCTTAAGTTTAGTTTCCCTTAACGTATTAGAATCACTGCCGTATCAAGCAGCTTCGATTTTGACCAGACAGCTGCATGAATGAAGAAAAATTATAAATCATTTAAGCCAAGTTGTTTGGTTTCTGCATTTCTCTACTAAACTCACGTTGTTTCAGTTGTTTTGTGCAAAAGCGTTATAAGCATAATAGGGATTATATATGTACAAATCTTTTAAATCCTACGTATTATCAATTTTAATCCGAACATGTATGGAAACAAAACGTATATACTACGGTGCTTCGCGACAATCACTTGATATAATATAGTTCACGGTTATACTAAAGTGCTTCTTTTACGAGCAATTGATTAATTAAGAGCGACTGTGAAAATTGGTGTTTTTATAATACCATTTTCAGTTTTATTTTGTGACGAAAATGAGCTACGAATAAAAGAAGGATACATAGTGAAAATAACCTCTTCACCGATTGTTTACGTAATACACCATAAATTCTGGCATTTGTATTCAACATTCGGAATTCATCACCTTGGCAATAAGATAAATTACTATTTCTTAATTTGATTTGGTTGACTTAGAGTTTTTAGCATTGTAGATCAAAAATTAACTTTGGGTAACAGGAAAATCGCAAAAATAAAATATGATGGTGTTGTAATGGAGAACTAAAATCCTATAGTGGAAATAATGTGATGTAAAAGTAGGACCTGATTGTTTATGATTACAAGTGATACAATTTCAATTGCACACAGCATTATTAGCTACGATGGGAAAAATGTGATCTGTGATCGTTAGAGAATGTCCATAGGTGGTATATGGTAGGGGAGATAGGTGCTGTGACCCAAACACACCACCATAGCCTTCCGTTATAGGCAACCGTTTTAAGCCAAATGTAACTATGCACATACAGGTACGAGAGTTTTCATTTCACATTTCGCGACATAATTTTGGTCTCAATAAGCGAAAACCACTACCCGAAATCAGCTCATCAAGATAAATAACTATTTTTGTGTGGGACCACCATTGTATGGTTCGTCCACATTTTACCAGAAATATCGATGTTTTTTAATTTCGACATGTTATTCTGTCTGTTTACTTCTATAGCTACTGTCTGTTAAGTTATCAAGAACACTGACAACGGTGGTTTTGTTATCTAGAGTTGTTTTTGCAATTACTTCTGTTACCTTTTCCTGCGTTTTAAGGTATAGTCCATCTTCATTTGTTTGGTTATTTATTGTATGCAGGGCATCAAGAATAGCACGGTTTTTCGGTACGCTGAATTCGATGGTTTGCTCATCTAGAATCCAGCATAAATATGTCATACCATTTGAGAGGTCTTCAGGGGTCTAGGATCAACGAATTATTTCGAAAATATTGTCTGTCTTCAGTAATTTAGCTGTATATATATTGCATACATGGTGTCAAGAATGATCTATATAGGTTTTCCGGTGCTCTGATTGCGAAGTTTTAGTTATTTTAGAGACCAGAACTAATAGTCATACCTGATCAATGGTACTCAGTGGATTCAGGGTCGACGAACACGATTATCAAAATGTAATCTGTCGTGGCTCGTGTAGTTATATATTGCGTACAGGTCATAAAGAATGGTCTTCTGTATAGTTAGTTGAAGTAGGCTCAATCTAGAGTTTATCACATATATTTCATGTCTTTTCAGAGGCTTTGAATAGATTTAAGATCGACGAAACCGATCAGGAATTTAATCTGT